>JAVXUO010002628.1:0-210838 GCA_033065855.1 Escallonia rubra | reverse complement strand
AGACTTTGTAAGAGCTTTCTAAGAGTCTAGTCTGTTAACACCATAACCGTATGAGACTGAAAATATGATCAAAGGCATCTTGCCGATGTGAGGAGAGCTAGTGCAACCTTATCAATCTTCAGGTATCTCGTCCCTACGTCTTGTACGACCTTACTTACATAATAGATTGGCTTCTAGATGTTGTTCTCCCCTCTGAAAAAAACAGCACTAACAGCAACTTCGCTGACAGATTATAAAATAACAGATTTCGTCCAACGGCAGCTTGGAAAGAAGAGGGGGAGAGACGAAGTATTGTTAGACCCGCATAATTAAATGCTTAAAAAAAGATAGAGAGAAAAAAATTAATAATTTTTTTTAAGAGTTTGGAGGCGTAATGGGTATTTTAGAATTATAATTGTTATATATATATCTATATCTATATATATATATATATATATATATATATCTGATAACTTACAATATATTCTTAGGAGCACAACAATCTTCATAAGAGCCTCCAAAGAATCCCAAGAATCCAAAAAAAGAGCCTCTTGAGGTTTTGATCATTACTTCGAGGTAAGAATTTATTTTGAGTATCGATTGAGGTTTGTAATATGAACCTTACGAATTTTTTTGTTATTGTTAGAACCCTAATTAGAACTTTTGGGTATATTAATTTTTAGTGAATTTGATATAATTGATTTAGAAGATCAAAGTTTTGGGTTGAATTACAGAATTGAAGGTAGGGGTTTACCTTTTTTGAAATCTTAATCACCGTTGAACCGATCAAATCCCATTCGTATAAGGGTTTACTTCTTCTCAGAATCTGAATTATTGTTAGATCGAGAATTATAATTGCTCTTATATTATATCTGCCTCTGATTTGTGCACTATAGACTATTGTAAGTTTTTTTATAGTCGGCATTCATCCATGTTAAAACTGTTTACGGTTTGTCAGATTATGGAAATTTGTGTGGGTCAGCCACTGCAAATTCAGTGTCGTCGTGCCAATGTGTTAGTTAACTCATGGGGTTAATTATTTAGTCAAGAAGTCGTTTTCCAGTTGTTGTCCCCATTGGCTTATTGTGGCTTTGGATCAAGTTATCTACCTAGAATTCTTTGTCTCCTTCCAGCACTTGAACCTGGTGGCATTCCATTGTGAATTCTAGGCCACTAAGCAGATTTCATTCTCTTCACTTGTTCTCGTATAGTGGGTCTTTTCTTGGTGCTTTGGCTTGTTTCCACTTGCAACCCTTAATAACAATTAATTCAAGTTGTTGCTAGAACTCTTGTACTTTAATATGTATATATATATATATATACACACACACACACACACACACATAGGGGGCCGATCCCCACCCACCGCTGGGAATTATCCACCCAACCGCAACAAATTGTTGCGGTTGCTTGCGTTGTCCTTTTCCCCCCCCCCCTCCCCCCCTGATGTCCTTCCCCCCCCCCCCCCCCAAAAAAAACCTCAACAAATGGTTGCGGTTGTTCCCCCCCCCCCCCTTTCAGGTCCCCCCCATCATTACTTTCGGCCCCCCAAAACAAACCGCAACAAATTATAGCGGTTGTTTTTCCTGCTCAATTTAGGGTTTCATGGGCAATTTAAAAACATTTTTATATCAATCAATAAAAATCAACATTCGATCTAGTTTTTAAAATTGTTGTTATAAGCATTTAAAATCAAAATAATGAAATATGGTTCAGATAGAATTCCTTACCTCGGTCCAAGCTAAGCTATGCTACCAACCACGATGTCGATTAATGATCTCTGAATAAACCTAGATTGGCAATCCATTGGTTAGAACACAATATATTCTACATTACTACAAACCTAATATCATAATACCCCCATGTGCTCACTCCTAACTCCGAAATCGCGTAACTCAAAGTGCGCCTCGCACGCGACCAACCTAGCTATGAACCCGGTACGCTCTTTAATGCGTAACAATATTCCAAATTATTATAAATTAAAATAAACCACTTTTATAGCTTAAAACATTATATTAAGTCAAAATATGAATTTTCTGAAGTTTGAATATTTTCGAATTAAAATAATTTCTTTATATACAATAAAAACTGATATATTGCCAAAACTACTTCCAGCCCCAAAATAAGTCCCATACTTTTTGTAACAGATTCAAAATATGTATAAAAATCATAGAAATTTAAATCAGAAATTAAAAAGCATTAAAACTAATTTTCAAATATTCGTTTTGCTAAAAATAATGCGATATGGAAACCATAGCAAATCAATCCCAAAAATCATCAAACTTTTACTGAGTCCTTATCATACTATATAAACACTACTCTAATTTTCCACAGAACATTTTCAGGGTTTAAAGGTTCCAAAAGAATTTCCCAATTCTGAAATTATAGAAACTACTATAAATTCATACGATCTCAGAAAAATATAAAATTTTGCCAAACATTCTTATATAGTCTATCGTACTATACTATAAAGTTTCACGTGCTACTGATAATCGTACATTAGTTTACGCACGTGTCGAACTTAACGCTATATATATATATATATATATATATATATATATATATATATATGTGTGTGTGTGTGTGTGTGTGCGTTACTTTCACCCCCCCACACACCCCCCCCCACACCCCCCCCCCCCCCACCAAAACAAACCGCAACAAATTGTTGCGGTTGTTTTTCTTTGCAGGTGCCCCCAACCCCCCCCCCCCCCCCCCCCCCAAAAAAAAAAAACAAACCGCAACAAATTGTTGGGTTAGCGTTAAGTTCGACACGTGCGTAAACTAACGTACGGTTATCAGTAGCACGTGAAACTTTACAGTATAGGTACGATAGACTATATTAGAATTTTTGGCAAACTTTTATATTTTTCTGAGAACGTATGAATTTATAGTATTTTCTATAATTTTAGTATTGGGAAATTCTTTTGGAACCTTTCAACCCTGAAAATGTTCTAGGGAAAATTAGAGTAGTGTTTATATAGTATGATAAGGACTCAGTAAAAGTTTGATGATTTTTGGGATTGATTTGCTATGGTTTCCATATCGCATTATTTTTAGCAAAACGAATATTTGAAAATTAGTTTTAATGCTTTTTAATTTCTGATTTAAATTTCTATGATTTTATACATATTTTGAATCTGTTACAAAAAGTATGGGACTTATTTTGGGGCTGGAAGTATTTTTGGCAATATATCAGTTTTTATTGTATATAAAGAAATTATTTTAATTCGAAAATATTCAAAACTTCAGAAAATTCATATTTTGACTTATTATAATGTTTTAAGCTATAAAAGTGGTTTATTTTAATTTATAGTAATTTGGAATATTGTTACGCATTAAAGAGCGTACCGGGTTCATAGCTAGGTTGGTCGCGTGCGAGGCGCACTTTGAGTTACGCGATTTCGGAGTTAGGAGTGAGCACATGGGGGTATTATGATATTAGGTTTATAGTAATGTAGAATAGATTGTGTTCTAACCAATGGATTGCCAATCTAGATTTATTCAGAGATCATTAATCGACATCGTGGTTGGTAGCATAGCTTAGCTTGGACCGAGGTAAGGAATTCTATCTGAACCCTATTTCATTATTCAGTTTTTAAATGCTTATAACAACAATTTTTAGAACTAGATCGAATGTTGATTTTTATTGATTGATATAAAAATGTTTTTAAATTCCCATGAAACCCTAAACAGGAAAAACAACCGCTACAATTTTTTGCGGTTTGTTTTGGGGGGGCCGAAAGTAATGATTGGGGGGATGTATGATGGGGGGGCCACCTGAAAAAGGGGGAAAACAACCGCAACAATTTGTTACGGTTTGTTTTGGGGGGGGGGGGGGAAGGACATCAGGGGGTAGGGGGAAAAGGACAACGCAAGCAACCGCAACAATTTGTTGCGGTTGGATGGATAATTCCCACCAGTGGGTGGGGATCGGCCCCCATATATATATATATATATATATATATATATATATATATATATATATATATATATATATATATATTGTTACCATGTCATTTGCTTTACCAAATGTTTCTTGTTGTGCCCACATTTGAATTTATTTTAAGCTGAACGTGAATTCACTTATCCCTAGTCTTCTATTGTCAAAATATCATAAACTTTTACTTCAATGTTTGGTCGTTACTCTTGCCACTTGACCTTATCTCACACTTGGGTAGCACCCGACATGAGCTATATGCCTTTAGGTGAGTGTGATCGGTAGCGATGTTTTCTCGGTAATTTTTTGTGTCTGGTCCATTTTTTTTAATATGACTAATTATGTATTCTTATGAGCCAAGTCACAGTGTATGTGACTTTTCTGTTTTTGACTTACCCACGTAGATTGGAACGTGGGCTAACTCAGTGGGATGAGTAAGGGATCGCGATCTTATTTTCTGAACCTTGTCCCAAGTGTCAGTGATGACATGTGTGACCTTATTGTGAATGACTCTTTAGTGTCTGTCTCTGTACAAGGATATATGTTTGACATTTTGAAATACTGTCTTTGTACGAAAACATATTTTGCCATTTTAAAATTTTGGCTCGTATTTGTTCCGTTAAAGTTATGTACCTCTATAATTTCGTTCTTCAAACCTTTTTGTATCCCTTTTGGTTGGTCAGTTAAGCGACCTTACTGGGCATTTGGCTCACTCCCTTATTGTTTTTCCTCTCAGGTGATTAGTAAAAGGGGATTGGATCGCAGGGCTAGCTGTGTGATTGAGAGCTAGCAGTTATAAATTCAGAGTTAGTTTAATTATTTTTAAAAATTATAGTATGAGAACTTAGATGGATTTAGATGTGTAATTTTGGACTATGTGTAGGAATAATTTGGAGATTAACTTACTGTTGTAGGCCTATTTGAAATCTGACTATGTAATTTGGAGATTTTTCTTTAAATGCTCTGAATGACCAAATTGGAAGAGTTTGTGATAATTGTGAGGTTTTCTGGTTTTGTTCATTTGCTATTATCGCTCCGAAAATTTGGGTTGTAACAGTTGGTATCAGAGCTATAGATTTAAACTCTTGTAGACTCATGCTTAGGATCAGATAAGTTGTAAGATGGGTAGGATTGGTAGATTTAAGTTTATTGTCCTAGTCAGTATCTGGTACTAATTTTCTCTTGTTGTTATGGCAAATGGTCGTAATAATAGGCGTGCCAACAATAAGAATATGGAGCATCAAAACATCACAAGGAATGAGAATATGTCAAATCTTCTGACTATCTTGGCAAATTAGCAAGCTCAACTGGCTACTGGCAAACCAATAAGCTCAGCTAGATCAACAGAATCATTCTAACCCACATCAAAATCCTAATCACGAGCAGGCTCAGACTCGTAGCTTGTCAGAGCAGTTTGACAAGAAGAATGTGTAATCTTTTAGGGGTACCGATGATCCGATTGTAGCAGAGAAGTGGATTTCTCGACTTCAGAAGGTATTTAGGCCTATGGGTTGCACTGATGAGGAAAAGATAGAACTCACAGTGTATAAGCTAGATGGGGAAGCAAATCACTGGTGGAAAAAAGTTGAGGATAATAAGACTGTGGAACAACGTATGCAATGACATGGGGTCAGTTTAAGGACTTGTTCTTTGACCGGTACTTTCCTAGGAATGTAAAAGAATAGATGTATCGTGACTTTCAGAACCTAAGGCAGGTGGAGAACGGGAGTGTCGCCAAGTATGAGGTCAAGTTTACGCGACTGTCTCGTTGTGGTAAGCAGTTGGTGGCAATTGAGAAGGATAGAGTGCAGATGTTTACTTGGGGTCTTAGGCCTAGTATTAGGCAGCGTATTGTTCCAGTCTCGAATGAGACCTATGTTTGTTGAGTGGACATTGCAAAGTATATTGAGGCTGAAGCAAGGGACTTCAGAGAGAGGAAAGACACCAAAGTAGGCAAGAGAGACTGCCCAGAGCTATCCCAGTCATACATGGCACAAGGCGATGGGAAGCGCAAACAGACTTCTTCTTCGATTTCTTTTGGCTAGAGGGGCCAAGGTCAGAGATAGGCTCAGGCTCAGGGTAATTTTAGTAAAGGTTATAGTCAGAACTTTGCTCAGAGGCCCACATCTACAGGTTCATACCCCATTTGTCAGAGGTGCAACAAGAGACATGATGGGTTGCCATTGGGATATAGGAGCATGCTTCAGGTGTGACCATAAAGGTCACCATATCAGAGATTGTCCAATTCCAGCATCAGGGCAATCTGGACCACAGGGTCCAGTTGCAGGGAGTACAGCTTTGGGCCCTAGGCAGAGTACGAGTTAGTCAAGTGGAGGACATAAACCTAAGGCTACAGGGTGTTCAACATGACAGCTAAGGATGCCTCAGGGTCAAAGGATGTGGTGGCAGGTGCAATTCAGATGAACTTAATTCATGCGCATGTAGTATTTGACTCTGGTGCCACACACTATTTTGCTTCGATTTTTTTTGCACGTCGCCTTGGGGTCAAACCCCAGTCTCTTGAATATGAGTTGTCTATGGGTACTCCAATTGGCGATTTTATGGTAGTTAAGCCAGTATTAAGGAACTACAAGATCCGTATTTGTGATAAAGACCTTCCCGGGGATCTATTTTTTTAGATACTCGGGATTTCGACGTGATTTTGAGTATGGATTGGTTGGCATCCTATCATGCTTTAATCGACTGCTTTGATAAGCGAGTCCATTTTTGTCTATCTGATTCATTTGATTTTGAGTTTCGGGGTTCAAAGTCTAGTGAATTGTCTATTATCTCAGCTATTACGACTCGTCATATGCTTCACGAGGGCTGTGAGGGTTACATTGCACATGTCCTTGATACTAATCATGGAAGTTTTGAGATATCAGTTATACCGGTAGTACGCAATTTCCCTGAGGTGTTTCCTGAGGAGTTGCCAGGAAAACCTATCGACCGTGAGGTTGAATTCACGATTGACTTAATTCCGGGTGCGACACCTATCTTCAATGCTCCGTATCGAATGGCACCTACAGAAATGAAAGAGCTAAAGGAGCAACTTCAAGAATTAGTTGATTAGGGGTTCATATAACCTAGTGTGTCACCTTGGGGTGCCCCTCTCTTGTTCATCAAGAAGAAGGATGACACGTTAAGGCTTTGCATTGAATACCGTGAGTTTAATAAGATCACTAGCCACAATAAATATCATTTTCCGCGCATAGATGATTTCTTTGACCAACTTCAGAGACCAAGGTTTTTCTCGAAGATAGATCTGCGCTCTGGATACCATTAGCTGAACATTTAGCAGCACTGATCACTTGTCAACCTCAGTTGTTGGAAGACATGGTGAACTTGGATCTCGAGATTAGATGGCAAGATGGTGGAGAGTACTTGTTGACATTACGAGTACAACCTACCTTGATCAGCAGGATCAAGGAAACTCAAGATGGATATTCAGGTGTATCTCACATTATCGGGAACATTAGTAGTAGGAAGCAGTCTGAGTTTAGAGTAGACGAGCACGATGTAGTTTGGTACCGTAAGAGACTTTGTGTGCCAGCTGATATGTCCTTGAGGAGGGAGTTATTGTCAAAGGCTCATAACTCTAGTTTCTCTATTCACCCAGGAGGAACAAAGATGTATCATGACCATAAGGAGCATTTTTTGTGAAGAGGCATGAAGTTGGATATAGTAGAATTTGACTCTCATTGTTTGGTCTGTCAGAGAGTGACGACGGAGCATCAGAAGCCTAGGAGACCACTTCAGCCACTTGACATTCCGCAGTGGAAGTAGGAGCATGTAACAACTGGTTTTGTGGTAGGCTCGCCGAGGACAGTCAAGGGTTTTGGTACTATATGGGTTATTGTTGATAGGTTGACAAAGACTGCAAATTTTCTTCTAATTCAAACTACATCACCATTATCTGAGCTAGTTAGATTATATATTGATGAGATCGAGAGGTTGAATGGGGTACCACTATCAATAGTGTCAGATAGAGATCCCCATTTTACTTCAAAGTTATGGAGGACTTTCCAGAATTCTATGGGCACCGACCTTCGTTTTAGCACCGCTTACCACCCACAGATAGACGGGTAGCCTGAATGTACCATTCAAACGCTGGAAGATATGTTGATGACTTACACACTAGACCTTGGTGGTAGTTGGCATAGTCATTTACCTTTAGTTGAGTTTGCCTATAATAACAGCTATCATGCAAGTATTAAGATGGCACCGTTTGAGGCATTGTATGGACGGAGGTGTAGGACACAACTATGCTGGGACGAGGTAGGAGAGAGAAGGTTATTGGAACCAGAGTTAGAACAATTGACTACTAAAAAAGTTAATTTGATTCGGGAACGTCTCAAAGCAGCTCAGAACAGACAACGCAGTTATACATCTCCCCGTCGTCGCGAACTTGAATTTAAGGTGGGTGCTCACGTGTTTTTAAGGGTTTCACCTTGGAAGGGGGCGATGTGTTTCCGTAAGAAGGGCAAGCTTAGCCATATATTTTGGAGAGGATCACTCCGGTGGCTTACAGAGTTGCATTGCCGCCAGAGCTTTCGCACGATCATAACATTTTCCATGTTTCGAATCTGAGGAGGTACGTTTATGATCTGACGCACATTGTGCCATATGAGCCTTTATCAGTGCAGGAGGACATTTCCTATAAAGAGCAGCCAGTTGAGATTTTTGACCATCGTGATCAGGTGTTAAGGACGAAAGTCATTCTTTTGGTTAAGGTTTTATGGCAGAACAATGAAATTGAAGAGGCCACTTAGGAATCTGAAAAATATATGCGACATACTTATTCGCACCTTTTTTGGCGCATCAGGTACATTTTGATTCCGAGGATGGAATGCTTAGAGAGAGAGAAAAAAATTAATTAAAAAAATCTAGAGAGTTTGGGGACGTAATAGGTATTTTAAAATTATAATTGTTTTAGGGATTTAAGTATATATATTTTTTAGGTATCTAATGACTTCTAATATATTCTTAGGAGCACAACATTCTTCAGAAAAGCCTCCAAAGAATCCCTAGAAAGAGCCTATTGTGGTTTTGATTATTATTAAAGGTAAGAATTTATTTTGAGTAGCGAATTCAGGTTTGTAATAGGAACCTTATGAACTTTTTTGTTATTGTCAGAACCCTAATTAGAACTTTTGGGTGTATCAGTTTTTAGGGATTTTGATATAATTGATTTAGAAGATCAAAGTTTTGGGTTGAATTGCAAAATTAGAGGTAAGGGTTTACCATTTTTGAAATCTAAATCAGCGTTGGACCGATCAAATCCTATTCATATAAGGGTTTAATTCTTCTCAGAATCTGAATTATTGTTGGATCGTGAATTATAATTGTTCTTTTATTATATTTGGCTTTGATTTGTGCACTACAGACTATTGTAAGTTTTTTAAGGCGGTGTTCATCCATGTTAAAACTGTTTGCGGTTTGTCGAATTGCAAAAAATTTTAGGGATCAGCCACTGCAAATTCATGTGTCGTTGTGCCAATGTGTTAGTTAATTCGTGGGGTTAATTGTTTAGTCAAGTAGCCATTTTCTTGTTGTTGTCCCCATTTGCTTATTGTGGCTTTGGGTCAGATTATTTGCCTAGAATTATTTGCCTCCTTGCAGCACTTGAACTTGGTGGCATTCCATTGTATATTCTAGGCCACTAGCCTATTGTGGTTTTGATTATTATTAAAGGTAAGAATTTATTTTGAGTACCGAATTCAGGTTTGTAATAGGAACCTTATGAACTTTTTTGTTATTGTCAGAACCCTAATTAGAACTTTTGGGTGTATCAGTTTTTAGGGATTTTGATATAATTGATTTAGAAGATCAAAGTTTTGGGTTGAATTGCAAAATTAGAGGTAAGGGTTTACCATTTTTGAAATCTAAATCAGCGTTGGACCGATCAAATCCTATTCATATAAGGGTTTAATTCTTCTCAGAATCTGAATTATTGTTGGATCGTGAATTATAATTGTTCTTTTATTATATTTGGCTTTGATTTGTGCACTACAGACTATTGTAAGTTTTTTAAGGCGGTGTTCATCCATGTTAAAACTGTTTGCGGTTTGTCGAATTGCAAAAAATTTTAGGGATCAGCCACTGCAAATTCATGTGTCGTTGTGCCAATGTGTTAGTTAATTCGTGGGGTTAATTGTTTAGTCAAGTAGCCATTTTCTTGTTGTTGTCCCCATTTGCTTATTGTGGCTTTGGGTCAGATTATTTGCCTAGAATTATTTGTCTCCTTGCAGCACTTGAACTTGGTGGCATTCCATTGTATATTCTAGGCCACTAAGCAGATTCATTCTCTTCATTTGTTCTCATGTGGTGAGTCTTTTCTTGGTGGTTTGGCTTGTTTCCACTTGCGACCACCAATGAAAATCAATTCAATTAGTTGCAAGAAATCTTGTACTGTGCATCTATTCCTTTTTTTTTTTTTTGGGTTACCATGTCATTCCTTTACCAAATGTTTCTTGTGGTGTCAATTCATTTGAATTTATTTTAAGCTGAACGTGAATTCATTTATCGTTAGTCTTCTATTGTCAAAATATCATTAACTTTTACTTCAATGTTTGGTCGTTACTCTTGCCACTTGACCTTATCTCACACTTAAGTAGCACCCGACATGAGCTACATGCCTTAAGCTGAGTGTGATCAATTGTAACATTGTCTCGGTAATTTTTGGTGTCTGGTCCATTTTCTTGAATATGATTAATTATGTATTCTTATGAGCCATGTCACAGTGTATGTGACTTTTCTGTTTCCGACTTACCCACGTGAATTGGAACGTGGGCTAGTTTAGAGGGATGTGCCAGGAATCACGATCTTATTTTCTGAACTTTGTTCCACGTGTCAGTGATGACATGTTTGACCTTGTTTTGAATGGCTCTCTAGTGTCTGTCTCTGTACAAGGATATATTTTTTACATTTTGAAATTCTATCTCATATCTGTTCCGTTAAAGTTATGTACCTCCGTAATTTCGTTCTTCAAAAATTTTTGTATCCCTTTTTTGGTTGGTCCGTTGAGCGACTTTACTGGGCATTTGGCTTACTCCCTTATTGTTTTTACTCTTAGGTGATTAGTAAAAGGGGACTGGATTGCAGGGCTAGCTGTGTGATTGAGAGCTAGCAGTTATAAATTCAGAGCTAGTTTAATTATTTTTAAAAATTATAGTATGAAGACTTAGCTTGATTTAGATGTTTAATTTTGGACTCCGTGTAGGAGTAATTTGGAGATTAACTTACTGTTGTAGGCCTATTTGACATCTGATTATGTAATTTGGATATTTTTCTTTAGATGCTCTGAATGACCAGTTTGGAAGACTTTGTGATAGTTTGGAGGTTTTCTGACTTTGTTTATTTGATATTATTGCTTTGAAAATTTGAGGCGTAACAAGTATGATTTGAGCTCATCGAAGGATTTCTAGCAGTCTTCTGTCCAAGCAAAGTTTTTTGCTTTCCTGATGGCTTTGGAGAATGGTAAACATCGTTCGACTGATCTAGCCATGAATCTTCCCAGAGCTGCGACTCGACCTGTCAACTCTTACATTTGCTTAATAGTCTGTGGGGCGTCATTGCTTGAATGGCCTTTATCTTCTCTGGGTTTGCCTCAATATTGCGCTGAGAGACCATAAAGCCCAAGAGCTTCCCCGACGCAACCCCAAACGCGCACTTGAGTGGGTTCAGCTTCATGCTGTATTTTCTAAGGATGTCGAAGGTTTCCTTAAGATCCTCGGCATGGAGCTCCGCTTTGACACTCTTCATGAGCATGTCGTCTACATACACCTCCACCTCCATGTTTTTACCAATTAGATCGTGGAAGATCATACCAAGCGTTGATAATAGCTCCGGTGTTCTTAAACCCAAATGGCATCACCTTATAGCAATATAACCCACGCTCTGTGATTAAAGAAGTCTTGGAAACGTCGTCTTCGTGTATCATGATTAGTTATATTTGGAGTAGGCATCCATGAAGCTGAGCATCTCATGACTTGAAATAGCGTCAATAAGGATGTCAATCCTTGGGAGTGGATAGCTATCCTTCGGGTAGGCTTTGTTCAGATCCGTAAAGTCGAAGTATATTCATCATCTTCCGCTTGATTTTGAAACCATGACGACGTTGGCCATCCAGTCTGCATAATGAATATCTTTGATGAAGCCAGCGGCTAGTAGCTTATCCATTTCCTCTTCATTCTTCTCATGTCCTTCGGGCGCGAAAGTTCTCTTTTTTAGCTTAATAGGCTACTTGGTCGGATTGACGTTGAGCCAATGTGTGATCACCCCGAGATCGATTCCGGGCTTGTCTGTGGCCGTCCACGCAAAGACGTCCACATAACTTCGTGGCAGGTCAATAAGCTTGAGCTTAAGTTCCTCATTCAGGGTCGAACTTATTCGAACGGTCTTTTCTTTGACTCCGGGATAGACTTTGATGTTTATGAGGTCCTCAACTGGTTCACCCCTCTACACCTTAGTCTCATCCCGGAGATCTTCAATAATAAGTGCCTCTTTATTCTTCGCCCGACATGATGTTACATAGCACTGTCGAGCCATTGTCTGGTTACCCGTGACTTCCCCAATTCCATGTTCCGTGGGAAACTTCATCTTAAGATGATACTATCGCTTTCAACTGGTTTAGCGCGGGTCGTCCAAGTATGATGTTGTAGGCTGATAGGACACATACCACCACAAAATCAAGCATTAGGTTGATTTGGGCCAGAGGTGTGCCTATTGCGACAAGAAGCACGATAACACCTTCAACTGTGACCGAATGGTTAGAGAATCCTAGAGCGACGTATCCATCTTTCGAAGACGATTTACCGGGATGTTCATCTTTTTTAAGGCATCATAGAACAGGACTTCAACTGAACTCCCATTGTCGACCAGGATGTGCTTCACATCAAAATTTCTTACTTTAAGGGTGACGAGTAATGAGTCATCATGGGGGGTCTTCAGCTGGCTAGTTATGCACACTTCTCTGGCGTATACTTTGCAAGCTTGTCCAGACGAGCCTCTTGTTGCAATGCCCTCAGATATTGTATTGATCGTGCCCACATTCTCTTCTCGTTATTCTATTTTTTCAGCAACTAGGGTTGCTTCTTTTCGAGCTTCTATACGCACCAGATATTTCTTCAAAATGTCCATGCTTTATAAGAGCTTTGATTGCTCATTTGTATGTGACGGCTTGGCGTTGAGGGGCGTCAAGTTCTTCGGGTCAAATGGGTCCTTGAGGCTTCGTTCATCACGTTTTGAGCGTTTGGTCTTTGTTCACAACTTATCCGGACCGCACCCCAGGGCCTGCTAAAAGACTCCAGTGGCACGACATGTCACCTGCTCGGCAGTCAAATTTACTCAACATCATTGCTCGGTCAAAGCGCTCCGTGCCTCGACATCGTTGCTCGGTCAAAACGCTCCGCGCCTTAAGCATTCAGACGGCGATCGAAAGTGCACTTCCCCCCTGAGGGGTTGGCCACCGCCCTGAGAAGGGGGTCGGCCACACCCCTGAGAAGGGGGTCGGCCACGCTCTTTAAGGGCGGGTCGGCCACCCACTTTGTAAGGGGGTAGGCCACCCACTTGGTGAGGGGGTCGGCCACCCTCCTTGGAAGTGAGGGGGGGTCGGCCTCCCTTGTCCTTGGGGGGGGGGGGGGAACCTGCTTGCCGCTGCTATCACCTCACTCAACGCATTCTACAATGCTCACTCACCACCAGTGGTCGGGTGACGCCTGTTGTCGCCCGCACATTGTCGCCGCAATAACCGTCACGCACGAACGTGCATCTTCATCTAGGTACCGTTCCGCGACGCTCGTCGCCGCTCCAACCCTCGCGGCGGGACGGGCTCATGACCCTAAAGCTATAGTCGGCACAATCAACCGGGGGCTCCGGCCCTCGCCCGTACAATCAACCGGGGGCTCTGGCCCTCGCCCGAACAATTGACCGCGCCGCTCCGGCCCTCGCGGCGGGACGGGCTCACGACCCTAAAGCCCTCGCCGGCACAATCAACCGGGGGCTCCGGCCCTCACCCGTACAATCAACCGGGGGCTCTGGCCCTCGCCCGAACAATCGACCGCGCCGCTCCGGCCCTCGCGGCGGGACGGGCTCACGACCCTAAAGCCCTCACCGGCACAATCAACCCGGGGCTCCGACCCTCGCCCGCACAATCAACCGACAAGCTCCAGCCCTCGCCGCACAATTAATCGGAGGCTCCGGCCTTCGCCAGCACAATCAACCGACAGGCTCCGGCCTTCGCGGGCACAATCAACCGACGGGCTCCGGCCTTCGTGGGCACAATCAATCGGAGGCTCCGGCCTTCGGAACGGGGATGGGCATCGCCGGCATAATCACCCGACAGACTCACGGGGGGCACCGCTTGTAGTGCTCCGGCACGAGGACCCCTTGCCACGGACTCTGAGCATTGAGTTGTGAGCATGGCCGCTCATGTTACCATTGATCATCGACACCGCCAGGACAATGACTCCCGGGTCATTTCGGGACGGGAGCAGGTCCTCGGAGGGCATCGCGTTTGGCCCACCTGGCAGTTGGCTGCAAGGGCAACCCTCACCGCTGCCAGGATCTCGACGCATCTCATGACGCATCTCGTGGGATTCAGTAAGGGCTTGGACTGGAGGCTGGGGCAACGGGCTACTCTGACCATGCTACCGCGGTGTGGTCAGTCTCCTCAGACAGGCAGAGGGACGCTGCAAGGGCAGGGCGGCACGAACTCGGGGACCGGCAATTCGACGGACAATCAATAATGTGGGACCCCCTCCGGCGACGTGTCACTCCCGGAGGACGACACGTGTCGGCAAATGACAAGCGCGCATTTGTGCCTATATATAGTGGACTTTGGAGCTTATTCAAGGACTTCTCTCTTATTTGACATTTTCACTTTCTCTCTCTAAAAACTTATTTTCTCTCTGGATTTCTAGTGAGAGAAATACATTTAGACTCCTGACATAGGACCCTTGACGCTGCACCCTTGACTCGGATTGTCGACCGCCGGCCCTGTTCGTCGTCACCCTGCCTGCGTGGCGCTGCCAACCCTCGCGACCTGCCTAGGGAGCCTTGCTCTCAGCCCTTACTCCATCCTTGCTGTATCCCACTTTGCCTACTTGGAAGCTGATTCAGACTGCATCCTTTGTGGCACCTCTACGTGGCACGAACCATCTTTCCTTTGCAACATTTGGCGACTCCGCTGGGGAGGTGAGCATCGTGTTGCAGTCTGCCACACCCAAGCCACCATGCCTCAACAACGCAGGGCTATAAGGACTATCAGTCACAACCTCAACCCAGCCATCCAAGAGGCTGTCACTTCCAGACTTAGAAAATTTTCTTCATTTTTCGCGGTCGGGTCATCACCCACGCGGCTTCACTCTGCACCCTCTTCACTTTTCAACACTTAGAAAATTTTCTTCATTTTTCGCGGTTGGGTCATCACCCCCGCGGCTTCACTCGGCACCCTCTTCACTTTTTCAACACTTAGAAAAATTTCTTCTTTTTTTGCTGTCGGGTCATCACCCCTCGCGGCTTCCCTCGGCACCCTTGCCCCAGCTCAACACTTAGCAAAACCCTCAACAATTGAAAATTTTTCTCAACACTTAGAATTTTTTTCCACCTCCTTCGCACCCTACCTGCTCGCGGTCGGGTCATCACCCTCTCATCCTCATTCTACACTTAGAACAATTTTCACAAAACTTTTCACCCTTTGGTGCTCTCTTCAACACTTAGAAAAAATTTCAACGAAAATTTTCATCCATCTCCAACCTCCCTCTTTCTCTCCCTTTCACTTCAAAATTATTCTTCATAAAAAATTTGCATCCCCTCTCATGCTCCTTTTATAGGCTCAAAAAAAAAACAAAAATCAAAATTCCAATTCAATTTCACAGTCAAAAGACATCCAGGTGGGCAGAACCCACCCGCGAGGGCCCCGACCCACGCCTGTCCCACCCCGTTTCCCCTCTCTTCACTCAGCTTCAGCGGGTCAACCCGCATATTTTCTCGTAACCCGACCCGCGCCCAACCCTATCCCTAAATCCCCATCTCTTTTCTCTTGGCGCCGCAGCCCCTTTGCGCCGCCACCGCCATCTCGGCCTTCCCCTTCGGCCTCCCTACCGACCTAGCCACCGCCGGTAGCCCCTTCCCGGCATCTCCTTTCCCCGCCGACCTCCTTCCTCTCGCCGACCTCCCCGCGGCAGCCCATGGCCGCCGACGTCGGTCTCTTCCTCCTGTTTTCTTCTTCAACTTCGGCCACTCTTCCCGCCGACCCTCCCCACGCCGACACCCCTCACATCGGCCTCTCTCTCCCTCTTCCCCGACCCCGTAAGCCCGACGTCGCGCGGCCGAAGGCGCTACACCGCCGCCTCCACCTTTCTTGTTTCATCATCTCACCCACCCCGACCCCCCCACGCCGACCGACCCCTCTGCTACCCCGACCCCCTCATCCCCGCCGACCCCCCCTCCCCCTCGGCTCTCTCCCTCTCCTATCCCCCCGACCCTGCAAGCCCCCGAGGCGCCATGGCCGCCGACCCCCTCTTCCCCTTTGGCTTTTTTTCTTGTTGTTTCGGCCACTCTCCCCCGCCGACCCCCCTGGCCGACCCCTCCACCCCGCCGACCCCACCCCCTGGCCGACCCACCTTCACCTTCGGCCATCTTCACCTCGCCAACCACCCTTCGGCCATCACGCACCCCACCCCTCTTCGGCCACCCCTCACTCTTCACTTCGGCGGCCGAACAGCCTCACCATCGCCCCCATTTTCACAACGCTAACAAAAAAAAATCATGAGGACGTGATGTGCATATCGCGCTCCCACCTTCATGTTGCTCTTTCCCTACCCATTTCATCACTTTTTCCATACTTGGTTTTTTTGGCAAATTTGGCTACACTCGCATCAACCGCGAGCCTGCGCCCGTCACCACACCCTTGCCGCACCCACCATCGCGATGTCCTCCAACATCAGTCATTGGTACGTAGTTGGTGCGCGAGGCAGCTCGAACAACTTACCCCTCCTGCTCTTTGTTCAGCACCAGTCATCATTCGATTCCCATCGCCCGGGTGACGTCTATGTGACGCTCATCGCCCGTCTCCCGGGCACCATCTCCGTGACCCTCGTCGCCCGCACCCCATCTCCGCGACTCTCATCGCTCGCACGCCATCTCCGCAACCATCGTCGCCCGCATTCACGCGCCAGCTCTGTGACTCTCGTCGCCAGCGCACCATCTCTGCGACATTCGTCGCCCGCGTTCACGTGCCAGCTCTGCGACTCTCGTCGCTCACGTGCCATCTCCGCGACATTCGGCGCCGACGTCCGCGCGCCAGCTCCGCGACCCTCGTCGCCAGCGCACCATCACCGTGACTCACGTCGCAAGTGCACCATGTCCGCGACCTTCGTCACCCGTGTTCGCGCGCCAGCTCAGCGACTCACATTGCCCGTGTGTCATCTCCGCGACCTTCGTCGCCGCGCGCCACCTCTGTGACTCTCGTCGCCAGCGCACCATCTCCGCAACCTTCGTCGCCCGTCTTCGCGCGCCAGCTCAGCGACTCTCGTCGCCCGTGCGACATCTCCGCGACCTTCGTCGCCGTCGCCGCGCGCCATTTTCGTGACTCTCGTCGCCAACACACCATCTCCGCGACCTTCGTCACCCGCATCCGCGCGCCAGCTCCGCGACTCTCGTCTCTGCAACCTTCGTCGCCATGCCCACGTACCATCTCCACAACCTTCGTCGCCCGCGTCTGCATGATACCTCCGCGACTCGCGTCGCCCTCACACCATCTTCGCGACCGTCGTCGCCGGTGCCTGCGCACCACACTCTCACACGTCGTCATGCCCATGCACCGCGCCACTGATACATCCATCCCACTGGATCTCTGTCGCACTACGTGCCCTCGGCACCAAGTATCGTCCCGCGACACTCGTCGCCACTCTCATGCACCATTCTCATGATACGTGTCCCCGGCACCAAGTATCGTCCCGCGACACTCGTCGCCGCTCTCATGGCCCATTCTCATGCTACGTGCCCCTGGCACCAAGTATCGTCCCGCGACACTCGTCGTCGCTCTCATGCACCATTCTCATGATACGTGTCCCCGGCACCAAGTATCGTCCCGCGACACTCGTCGCCGCTCTCATGCACCATTCTCATGATACGTGCCCCCGGCACCAAGTATCGTCCTGCGACACTTGTCGCTGCTCTCATGCACCATTCTTATGATACGTGCCCCCGACACCAAGTATCGCCCCGCGACACTCGTCGCCGCTCTCATGCACCATTCTCATGATACGTGTCCCCGGCACCAAGTATCGTCCCGCGACACTCGTCGCCTCTCTCATGCACCATTCTCATGATACGTGCCCCGGCACCAAGTATCGACCCGCGACACTCGTCGCCGCTCTCATGCACCATTCTCATGATACGTGCCCCCGGCACCAAGTATCGTCCCGCGACACTCGTCGCCGCTCTCATGCACCATTCTCATGATACGTGCCCCCGGCACCAAGTATCGTCCCGCGACACTCGTCGCCGCTCTCATGCACCATTCTCATGATACGTGCCCCCGGCACCAAGTATCGACCCGCGACACTCGTCGCCGCTCTCATGCACCATTATCATGATACGTGCCCCCGGCACCAAGTATCGTCCCGCGACACTCGTCGCCGCTCTCATGCACCGTTCTTGTGATATGTGCCCGACACTAGGTATTGTCTCGCGACGGTAGTCACCGCACTCGTGCGCGACAATCATGTTACATGCCCATCGGGCACCACACTCATCCAACACACCATGCGCACCTTGCCTTGGTTGTGGAACATGCTTCGACCCACTCTCCGGAGTGTGCAACATCCTGCGGGGATAGGTGACTCCTCTGGGACACTATCTCCGTCAGGGAGCTCTTCAACTCATTTTTCGCCAGGTAGACGGCTCCTCCGGGATGCTACCTTGACGCGCTCCGAGTGCTCCGGCACAAAGACTCACCTGCGGGGATAGACGACTCCTCCGGGACACTATCTCCGCAAGGGAGCTTTTCAACTCCCCTTCCGCCAGGTAGACGGCTCCTCCGGGATGCTACCTCGGCCAGTCGGGTAGACGGCTCCTCCGGGATGCTACCTTGACGCGCTTCGAGTGCTCCGGCACAAGGACTCCTCGCAAGCGGGATGGGCTCATAACCTTAAAGCCATCGCCGGCACAATCAACGGGCGGCTCCGGCCCTCACAGTGGGATGGGCTCACAACCTTAAAGCCATCGTCGGCACAATCAACGGGCAGCTCTGACCCTCGCAGCGGGATGGGCTCACAACCTTAAAGCCATTGCCGGCACAATCACCGGACGGGCTCCGGCCCTCGCAGGCTCACAACCTTAAAGCCATCGCCGGCACAGTCACCGGACGGGCTCCGGCCCTCGCAGGCTCACAACCTTAAAGCCATCGCCGGCACAATCACCGGACGGGCTTTGGCCCTCGCAGGCTCACAACCTTAAAGCCATCGTCGGCACAATCAACGGGCGGCTCCGGCCCTCGCAGCGGGATAGGCTCACAACCTTAAAGCCATCACCGGCACAATCACCGGACGGGCTCCAGCCCTTGCAAGCGGGACGGGCTCACAACCTTAAAGCCATCGCCGGCACAATTAACAGGCGGCTTCGGCCCTCGCAGCGGGATGGGCTCACAACCTTAAAGCCATCACCGGCACCATCACCGGACGGGCTCTGGCCCTCGCAAGCGGGATGGGCTCACAACCTTAAAGCCATCGTCGGCACAATCAACGGGCGGCTCCGGCCCTCGCAGCGGGATGGGCTCACAACCTTATAGCCATCGCCGACACAATCACCAGACGGGCTCCGGCCCTCGCAAGCGGGATGGGCTCACAACCTTAAAGTCATCGCCGATATAATCAACAGGCGGCTCCGGCCCTCGCAGCGGGATGGGCTCACAACCTTAAAGCCATCACCGACACAATTAACCGGGGGCTCCGACCCTCGAAGTTGGCTCTCAGCACTGAGGGACGACCATGTCGAGTGCATCCAACACCGTTTATGCGTGCGGCACCCGCTCCGGTTGCCCCTTCGCGCACCCCGTACGCAGGGCCTTATGTTCACAACCTATCCGGACCGCAGCCCTGGGCCCGCTAAAAGACTCAAGTGGCACGACACGTCACTCTCTCGGCAGTCAAATTTGCTCAACATCATTGCTCGGTCAAAGCGCTCCGTGCCTCGACATCGTTGCTTTGTCAAAGCGCTCCGTGCCTTAAGTATTCAGACGGCGACCGAAAGTGCACTTCCCCCCTGAGGGGTCGGCCACCCCCCTGAGGAGGGGGTTGGCCACGCTCTTTAAGGGGGGGTCAGCCACCCACTTTGTAAGGGGGTCGACCACCCCCTGAGAAGGGGGTCGGCCACACCCTGAGGAAGGGGGTCGGCCACCCACTTTGTAAGGGGGTCGGCCACCCACTTGGTGAGGGGGTCGGCCACCCTCCTTGGAAGTGAGAGGGGGTCGGCCTCCCTTGTCCTTGGAGGGGGAACCTGCTTGCCGCTGCTATCACCTCACTCAACGCATTCTGCGATGCTCACTCACCACCAATGGTCGCATGACGCCCGTTGTTACCCGCACATCATTGCCGCAGCACCCGTCACGCACGAACGTGCATCGTCATCTAGGTACCGTTTCGCGACGCTCGTTGCCGCTCCGACCCTCACGGCGGGACGGGCTCACGACCCCAAAGCCCTCGTTGACACAATCAATCAGGGGCTCATACCCTCGCCCGTACAATCAACCGGGGGCTCTGGCCCTCGCCCGAAAAATCGACCGACGGGTTCAGACCCTCGCAGTGGGACGGGCTCACGACCCTAAAGCCCTCGCCGGCACAATTAACCGGGGGCTCCGGCCCTCGCCCGCACAATCAACCGGGGGCTCCAGCCCTCGCCCGCACAATCGATCGACGGGCTCCGGCCCTCGCGGCGGGATGGGCTCACAAACCCTAAGGCCCTCGCTGGCACACTCAACCGGGGGCTCTGGCCCTCGCCAGCATAATCAACCGACAGGCTCGGGCCCTCGCGGGCACAATCAACTGGAGGCTCTGGCCTTCGCCAGCACAATCAACCGATGGGCTCCGGCCCTCGCGGGCACAATCAACCGAAGGCTTCGGCCTTCGCAACGGGGATGGGCTCACAACCCTAAGGCCATCGCCGGCACAATCACCTGACGGACTCAGGGGGGGCTCCGCTCGTATTGCTCCGGCACAAGGACTCCTCGCCACGAACTCTGAGCATTGAGCTGTGAGCATGGCCGCTCATGTTACCATTGATCATCGACACCGCTAGGGCAATGACCCCCGGGTCACTCCGGGACGGGAGCAGGTCCTCGGAGGGCATCGCTTCCGGCCCACCTAGCAGTTGGCTGCAGGGGTAACCTTTACCGCTGCCAGGATCTCGGCGCGTCTCATGACGCATCTCGTGAGATTCAGTAAGGGCTTGGACTGGAGGCTGGGGCAATGGGCTACTCTGACCATGCTACCGCGGTGTGGTCAGTCTCCTCAGACAGGCAGAGGGACGCTGCAAGAGAAGGGCGGCACGAACTCAGGGACCGGCAATTCGACGAACAATCAATACTGTGGGACCCCCTCTGGCGACGTGTCACTCCCGGAGGACGACACGTGTCGGCTGATGACACGCGCGTATTTGTGCCTATATATAGTGGACTTTGGAGCTTATTCAAGGACTTCTCTCTCATTTGACATTTTCACTTTCTCTCTCTGAAAACATATTTTCTCTCTGGATTTCTAGTGAGAGAAATACATTTAGACTCCTGACATCAGACCCTTGACGCTGCACCCTTGACTCGGACTGTCGACCGCCGAACCTGTTCGTCGTCATCCTGCCTGCGCGGCGCTGCCAACCTTCGCGACCTACCTGAGGAGCCTTGCTCTCAGCCCTTACTCCATCCTTGTTGTATCCCACTTTGCCTACTTGGAAGCTGATTCAGACTGCATCCTTTGTGGCACCTCTACGTGGCACGAACTCTCTTTCCTTGGCAACAGTCTTCTTCCCATGTTTAGGGCTTCTTTCCATTTTTATGTTCTTCCTTGCCTTTGTTATGTCGCCCCCTGTGAGTCTTGAGGTACTCTTCCGCTTAAATGTACTTATTAGCCTTTTCCAGAAGAGCTCTCATATTCCCTGGGGGGGGGGGGTCTTTTTCATAGAGAATACAAACTTGGATGTGGGTCAGAAGCCTCGAAGGAAAGCGGTGTACTTGACTGACTCATCCAAATTATCCACATCTAAGGTCACCATGTTGAATCGTCTGAGATAATGGGCTAAGGACTTATTCTTCTTTTGAACCACATTGAACAAGTTTGCTGAGTTCTTCCTTCTTGAGTGACTCACAAAGTGTTTCTGGAAGAGATCCAAGAACTATGCGAAGAAATGGATGGATCTCGGCTATAGAGATTTGAACCATGCGTGGGCAGCCTTTAGTAGAGTGGTAGGAAAGACTCTACACATGACATCATCAGATACCTGGAAAAGTAACATGTTTGTCTCAAACTGGTAGACATTTTCTCCAAGATCGCTACTTCCGTAGTAGAGATAACATTAAGGCATTCGGAAGTTAGGTGAAAACTTTGCCTTCTCGATCGCCTCGGATAACGGTTATCTCGACTCTTCCTAAGCGGAGACTGTTCTTGAGGATGAGGCTTCGAGACAACTTTCATTCTTGAGAACGATGCTTAGGCTTCGCTTTTTGATAAGGTAATCTTCAGGGATATTCAATCTTGTCAACCTTCTCGGGGGAAGAATCCGTGCTAACTTCAATTGATAGATCCCAACGGTAGCACGATCCACTCCTGGTGATATGTTCTCCACTCCTCTCCTTAGGCTGGTATGTTGGGTCGACTTCAGACCTGTATCTGCGACTATAACTCAACCTTGAGGTGAGTTGGAGGTGAAGATTGCTTGGATCAAGATGATTGGTGGAAGCAGGGACCACCGCTTCATCAAGTCTGTTGCAGAGTGTTCACGACATCCTTCAGTTCGTGAATTTCTCTTGTAAGGTCGGCATAGGGTGTCTTTAATAGCCTGCGGTTGATACGGTGATGAAGGTCACCGTCTGTCAGGGTCGTCGTCGGGGATCGATTCTTTTGAGATTCATTGTCTGACCCCAGAGTAGCAGACATCACGTTGACGTAAACATCCTTAGCAGAACCGTCACGGTAGTGCGAAGGCATCGAGCATCGATCGCATGAGCGATCAAGTCGACGAGAGCTATTTGATGGTGCGTGATGATCTCGAGAGGAGTGATTGTGTGGAAAGTTACTGGAGGGTGAGTGATTGGCCATGTTCCCTATCGCGGTCCCACAAATGGAGCTAAAAACTTGATCGTGAACCACAACCAGAGAATAGACCTGCAAAATAGAACATGGAATGACCACCTCGTGGGGTTCCAGCGGAGGAACTTTCCAATGCTTAAGTCAGAGCATAGCTAATAGGGTAGAACTCTGAGAAAGAAATACAGTATAGTGTATACGTGAGTGTAGTCGTCTACATACCTGGGGGTAGTCCCCTTTATATAGTTGTAAGTAGAAGACTCCCAATAAGCTTGTGAGTCTTGATGGCTGGGCCTTGCGCCAGACCAATCAGGATCGTGTTAGGATCCTTAGGGATCACGTCATGATTATCTCGACTCGACTAGAATCCAGTCAAGATCATAACTCCTCCAATATGGTAACCTCCAAATCCGAGATTGACTAGGCTGACCATGAGTCTGCTCTGCCACGTGTCACTACTAGATTGGATGGATAATTTTAGCTATATCACTTACAACTTTAAATCTCATTGTGTTCTCTCTGACTTGATGAAGATATTATGTGTCTTCGCACCACGGTTCACTTTTTATATATAGTAGTAATTATGAGTGTTTTTATAAGACTGCACCTCATTGTTGGTAATATGTGTTGTTATAAAAGTGTACCTCATTAATAGTTATCTCCTAATTTTGTTAAGAGACAAATATCATGTTTATTACATCATTTTATTGCCTAAAAGTTCAAGTGTGATGCATGATGCATCTCGATTAGTCAGACCACCTCATACAAACATGTGGTGTAATTTCATCGGCTTAACAACATCATTGTGACATACTAATGTTGTCAAATAAGTTTTTTAGTCTTATCAACACTTTATGAAATACGTGTCAGCTTCATACTGGTCAATAGATACTTGAATAACACATGGCAATTTGTGACTGGCAGAAAATTCACCATTCCACATGTGCCCTCTCTAGACGAGGTCACTGGCTCTACATAATACTGCTTGATGATTTTTCTATTTTATGACTGAACGTCAAATTTAGGTCAATGTTGCCTACATATCTCTGAAACATAAAGTCATATGTAGTTCAACTTTTACAACATTAACTCATTCGTTATTTATAATTTTGTAAAAGAGTTCTAAGCAGATTGAACGCACTTTTACAGACATTTTTAACTTGTGTCGAGGAGTTCTTGACGAAATTTGGGCAACTTCAACTCGTATAGGGGAGTATAATTGATTTGATATATATATATATATATATATATATATATATATATATATATATTTAACTCATTCAAAGAGTTATTGGATAAATTTGATTTCAACATGGAATTTTTCTGCGTCCGCGAAGGATGTTAAATAATTGTATCGGTGAAAATGGGTCCTCGATTTATTTAGTATAGCAAATCAAGTTATTTTTATCCGAAAATTTTAAGAGAACCTTATATTACTGATATGTTTTGAGATTTTTCCAGTACGAGGGGCACCAATCGGTGTTTTGATAATTTTTCACCTAGATGGGGTGTTTTGGTAATTTTACATACGAAAAAGTACTTTTTGGTAAATTCAAATATGGTAGGGGTATTTTAGTGATTTTACTTACGGGAAGGACATTTAGATGATTTAGATATGAGGGGTGTTTTTTGTAATTTTACACATGAGGGGTGTTTGGTAATTTTACGTACTCGATGAATGTGTCATTCTTGGAATATGAGTGAGTTAGTATTGAGTTCATAGTATCGTAGTATAAATCATATTCTGATAATTGGATTATTCCGTTTAGGTTAACACATAGGACTTTCCGGTTAGACTAGCTTAGTTTCGAATCGAGGTAATGATTTCTACCGGAACCCTGAGGCGAGGATTTCTATCTGAACCTCAAATTCATAGTTGTGTTTGTATAATGTTCGTTCTATTTGTTCTTGCTTATTCTTGAACTCTGAGTAACGAATTAATATCTTCATGTTTATTGGCCATTGAAACCCTAATATTGAGCATTAATCAGTTGTCGATATTCATCTCTTATTGCATGTTGAGTATTGGAATTATTTGTTGATTCAGTGATTGTTGATCTTACTCAAATGCTTTCTTGAACATTGATAAATATCTTGATTTTGAAACACGTTTTGTGTGACGTGGCTTAAGTAATTTCGATTAATGATAATGTTCAAGTGATTTGTCTGTGCGCGCGATATGTTACGATTCTGGTACAGTTGAGTTTTGGTGGGCTGTTTGAGGATTCTGAAAATAAGATGCTGAAGTGTTATGTCTGATTGCAAAATAGATATTGAATTGGTTTACTAGCTGTTCAGGTTACTAAGCTACGATCACTCTTCAAATGAATGTCTTGGTATCTGATCGAAGGGAATTGAGTTAAGACTCTTCCCCATAGTGTAATCAAACCATTTGTTGTGATCATTTGAAATCATTTAGAAAAATATTGTCGGATTGAATCTTGAATCAATTTGTAATTTCTTGGGTGACTTTACGGAGCTCTCAAAAGCTCACCCCCGTTTGTTCCCTTCTGCATGTAACGACCATCAGTAGATGGCTGGAGGATGGGTTAGAACATAAGTGAGATTCTGGAGTGCCCACCATTATTTTGAGTAGTAAGACCCTTGCGTGGGTCAGTACTGCTGGAGAAATTGAATTTATGTCTATTTAGACTCTCTGGTGTGTGTTGAAGGTTACGGTTGAGTTGAGATTATTTATATCAGTGAGCAGCCTGTGATGTGGTTTGGTAGGTTAATGCTCCGCGAGTTCGAGGCATTGGAGCTCTGAATTTCCGGGTCGTTACAATTTGATCCCACAATTATCAAGCGCCCTCTAACACATAAACAATCGCTAGCAAATCAATTGGACCACGACTGACGACCATCACTGCCATCGATGTTCATTCATCCACAGTCACAATCACCACTACTGCTATACCTACGACCAATTATCTCATTATTGCCTACTAATATCCAGCAAAATCACCACCTCCATCACACCCAAATCATTGATTCATAACCAACTTCATCCTTGGCCACAACCGCCATCATAAACATCACAGCAACATCTAACCACTGACCACCACACCTACAAAATTGATTCATCGCAAAACTCTCATCCTTACCGACAACTACCGCTAAGACCATCACAATACCATCCACAACCAGCAATTAAGGGGAAGGGGGTGGGTTGGGGGTGTATTGATGGTGGTCGGTTGGGATGGTCCAGATTTGCTAACAAAAGAAAATGGGACGTCTAGAAAATTTCCAAAGTCAAGCTTGATCCGGTGGAAAACTTACCGGTGGGCCCTCTTTTGTCAAACATCAATAATGTGAAGAGAACTTAAGGGTGTTAAAGTAAATCACAATGCAAAAAGTAGGAGCATTTTGAAAAAATACGATTTAAAACATGCGATGAAAAAGCTGAAGGAACATGATGATGTGAGGAAAAACAACATAAAAAAAAACATAAATAAACGAGAGTTTGCACCCATCTACAAAACAAATACACACAAAATGGAAACAAAAAATAAACTGAGAGAACGAAAATGGTAAACATATTAGGAATTTGTTGGGGTTGGGCCCTCCTCTCTTTGTATCTATAATCCCGCGCTAAATTCGAAGACAAGTAGACCTCTCCCTCTACACACTTGCACAATTCCTTCCTTGCATCTCAAAAAATGTCTCACCCAATTGCAGTGGACATAGTGCTCTCCGACTCCGATTCCGACGACACCCACTTCCCAAAACATGCCATCTCAACTCCACCCGAAACCCAATCCAAGAGACCAAGAACAACAGACCTCAATCCAAACCCTATCAGTACCACAGTCTTCCTCATCGACGATGACCCAACTCCTCAGAAAACCACCCCCTCCACCGCCACCCCATTGGTCGTGCCCGAAACTCCAATGACGGATCTCTCAATCGTCAAATGCACCACCAGCCGTGCGCCTTCTTCATTCCCTGAACCTAAATTTTTGAGTAAATTTTCAAAATAAGTTGTTTCTCTTGATGGACATGTTTTGTTGTTTTTGAGTTGTATGTGAAGTTTTAATTAATTTCCAAGTGGCCCTAATTTATCATTCTCTATTAGCTTCTGTCATCAAGTTGGCGGGGGTTGTTTTAGTTGATGGGTTTTTCGTTAAAAAGGCGTGACTGAAATTTTAGTCAATTTCCAGATCTTTCAAGTGTCGAATGCACCATTAGCCGTGTCTCCGATTCCCAACTTGGGCCTTCGTCATGTCTTCACCCTAAATCATCGAGTAAGTTCAAATCTCTATCGGCTTTCTTAAATCATGTTATCTGGGTTAGCTTTTCTTGAATGTTTTTTTTATTATTTTCACCTGTAAGTGAATTTTTAGTCAAAAATGATAATGATTGTTCTAAGTTTCATTTATCTATGGTCAGAAGATTATTATTTTTTCCTCCTGCTTACCGAAGAAGATTAGGTTCTCGCGGTTTGTGTTTCTTGATGGGTCTTTGCTAATTCGGAGTTGTAAGTGAAGTGTTGGTCAAATTGATGTGGTTGCAGTGAGGTTTAGTTCATTCAGCAGGAGATTCGTAGGAGATTCTATTAAGACATGATATGATCTTTTCTTTCGTGCTTTAACTTCGGATTTTCATTCTTTCGTGTTCTCCGTTGATAAATGTCGTTGAACGAATGATTATACAAATGTTTTTAGTCCTTTTTTCCAGTATTAGAAAGTGTACTAGTAAGCAAGGAAGCAAGATGAGCCATGAATCAATTCGCATCGATGGAATTGATTTATCTTGGTTTATGTCTTTTGATGGATTTTCATGTTTTTGAGTTGTAAGTGAAATTCTAATAAATTCGATGATGGTTTTTCTAGGTTGCCATGAGGTTTAGTTCATCTCAATTGGAAATTCTTACTCGAAAGTTGGTACAATTTTTTGTTGAGGGCTTGCACTTTTTAATGGGATTTTGTTGTTTTTATGTTGTAAGTGAAGTTTAGTCAATTGACGACGATCGTTCGAGGATTGGCCTTTCTCCAATTGCAGTACCCTGATGAAACATAAATTTAATCACATGTTAACGGTGATCAAGGTCCTTGGCCGTCTAAACATCAATTCATCTGGTTTAGTAGGTTTTCTAACTTAACGCACATTTGGATACAATGTTAGCTTTGTTATGTTTGGACAACATGCATGAAATAATCATTTTGCCCCGAAGGTCTTATTGCTGAACCAATGAAAGATTCGCTTTTGCTGACTCCTATGGTGATGGTGTGTCGAAGAGATACGTCTAAACGGATAAAAATTTGTAAGATGTTGACATTAGCAATAACAGGTAGGGTGCTAGCTAATGGAAAATAAATGGGGTTGATCTCTGCGAATACCCCATGAGGAGAAGTTATATATGTGGAGATTTGAATGGGCACATTAGAATAGCCAGCTTTAGAAGGGAGAAGGAGGACTTGGTTTTAAAGATAGCAATGAACCAGGAGAAGACGTCCTAGATTTTGCAGTGGCCTTTGATTTGATTATTGCATACACCTTTTTTCAAGAAAAATAAGCTGACATTCAATTATTTTCAGTAGTGAGTCTCATTATAGCCACATAGATCTCTTTTTCACTGGGAGGGATGACTGAGCGTCATGTAAGGATTGCAAGGTCATTCCCGGGTGTATCTTGTTTCACGAGATGGGTTGGTGGTGCTGGATATATGTATTAAGAGTTGGAATAGGAGGGTTAAAGATGAGAGACCTCCGATAATTAGGTGGTCAAATTCGAACGGTGAAAGATTAAGCACTTCTAAGGACATGTTCATTAATCAAGGAACGTGGTATTCGGTTGATGAGCTTAGTACAATGTGGATTGAGATGTCTACTTGCGCTTAGAGAGTTGTTAGAGAGGTCCTCAGCTGATGAGGACCACTTGCATGTGGTTAACACGACTGGAACTGGAACTGCACTGTAGTTGTATGGTGTTTTTGTTGTGGGAAATTGTGACTTTAATGTATTAATAGTTATGGATTTAGGTTATTAAAGTAGTAAGTCCTTGTATTAGGTTCTTTTTTGTATTTTAGCAGATTACATCTATTGTTGATGAAGTTAGATGTCGTTATAAATTAAGCTGTAATCCCTATTATCTAAAAGTTAATGAACAATTGGGATTTGAGAGTTATCTGGAGGAAAGGTGTGTCCTCTATCTTCTTTAGCCTGAGGGAAGTTAATTTATTGTGAGGAAGATGCAAACGGTTTGTGCATCGTTGAAGCCCTTGCGATGGTGACAAGAATGGCTTGTGGGCTTTGTCCCTGCAGGAAAGTGACTCAAGTCTATCTTTTAATTCATTGGTTCTCTGAGTTGCATCATTGGATTTGAGTATTCGAAGAAAGCATCAAAGATCAGTGTTTCAAAGAAAGCATCACAGATTCAACTTCTTGAGCCTGCGAGCATGCCAATTTTCGGAGGAAGAAACAAACAGTCGGTGGATCGGTAGAACTCTAGCAAGGGTGAGACAGATGGCCTGCGAGTCAGCAGAACCCTAGCGGGAGGGTGACATAAGTCTTTCTTTTTATGTTTGATTCTCTGTTTTGCATCAGGCTATATAGGTAAAGAAACTTCGTGGTGCAATGAGGAGGTCCAAAAGCAAATAAGTTAGAGAGGGAATGTTGTGAATGATTTCATGGGTGCAGGAATGGGGAGACTTTTGAGAAGTATTAGATGGCTAGAAAGGAAGCAAAGAAGTCAGTGACAGAGGCAAGGTAAGGCTTATTGAAGTTGATACCAAAGGTTGGTTATTAAGAGGGTGATAAAAATAATTTACAAGCTAGTTAAGGAGAGTGTAAGGAGAAGCACGTACTTGAATGTAAAGTGTATCAAGGATGAGAATCGAAGTTTCAAATTAGACGAGGTCAGAATGCCAAGGTTACTTTGATAAGCTCTTTAGTTGAGGTTTGTTCGCAGAATTGGTTAATTTTGAATTGAAGAAAGCTATGAAAATGATGAAAAATAGGGAAGAATATTGGACCAGACAGTATTCCTGTTGACGTTTGGAGAAGCATGTGTGACGTGGCTACAGAATGGTTGACTAAGTTGTTCAACAAGATCTTAAATTTAAAGAAATGCCCGACGAGTGGAGGAAAAGCACTTTGATACCTGCATATAAGAACAAAGGAGACATCCGAGACTGCAACAACTATAGAGTGATTAAGATCACGAGTCAAACTATGAAGCTTTAGAAAAGAAGGTAATTGAACATAGACTAAGAAGGGAGATTAATATCTGAGAATCAATTTGATTTCATGCATGGTGAATCCACTACAGAAGCTAATTTCTTGATTAGGCCATTGATGGACAGGTTTAAAGCGAAGAGAAAGGATCTTCACATAGTCTTTATAGATTTGGAAAAGGCACAGAGGAAGGTACCGAGAAAAGTTATGTGGTGGCTTAGAAGAATGGAGTGCCTACCAACTTTGTTCGTGTGATGAAGAATATATCTGACGGAACGACAACTAGTGCGGGAACAACAGATGTAATGACTAGTGAGTTCCCAATTACGATTGTCTTCACCAAGGGTCAGCTTTAAGCCCATCTCTCTGTTTTTTTTCCTTTATTATGGATGAGCTCACTAAGAGTCTTTAGGATGAGAAACTGAGGTGCATGTTTATGTGCGGATGATATAATTTGATTAGATGATTGTAGAGTAGGACAAAAGTTGAAGTTAGCTTTAGGTTAAGCGGGACTAAGGGGAGTACTTAATGTGTAATTTTAGTAAAACTAGGAGGAGGCCAGCGGAGGAGGTAAATATGTATGATCAACAAATGGCTAAGGAAGTATCTTTTGATATCTTGGACTAGCAATGCGCAAGGCGGGAGAGATCGACGAGGATGTTGCTCATAGCAGGTTGGCTAAAGTGGAGGTCTGTATCTGGGCTGTTTTGTTTGAACATTCCTGCCCAAGTTGAGGGGAAATTCTATAGGACCTCAAAAACAATGACGTTGTATGGCTCAGAAGCTCCAGCCATATAAGACGAGGGTACCATACTGGGAGGGATAGAATATAAATTGAGGATACCTCAACAAAGTCAGGGTGGTGCGATTAGGAAAGGATGAGGGAACATTGCTTGAGGTGGTTTTGTCATATGCACCCGTAGGCCTGTAGATGTCCCCGTAAGAAGAAGTGATTTGCGCCAAGTTGATGGGGTAAGCAGAGGTAGGGGTAGACCGAGGATAACTCGGGGAGAAGTAGTGAGAGAAAAACTTGATTGCTAAGAATTTAACAGAGAGCATGTGCTTTGATAGGAGGAACTGAAGAAAAGGATTGGTGTAGCCAACCCCAACCAATTTGGGAGAAAGGCTGATGATGATGATGACCTATCAGAGGGAGATGCAGTACAATTTGGGTTGATCGTATCGTGCCACATTTAGGTCAGAGTCACCAGATCCCTCAATAATTAGTAAACTAGCTGAAACCTGCAATGCTCCAACAAAGTTACAAGCATGGTCAGGTCTCAGAATCGGGTTCTGAAAATTTTCTTTCGCTTTATATCCACAGCTAATGTGGATAACATCATTAAGAAAGTAATCCTTTGGATCTCATGGTGTCCACACCAGAATATGGTGTGTTGACAAGTAAACATGTAGACCACTACTCTGGACGAAGATTCTAATAGTAAAAGTATTTAGTAACTATGTGTTGCTTGGAATTGATCAACCTTTAGCTTGTACGAAGACAATTTAATTTCACTTTGTGCTACTAATCCTCTAGACAAAGCCAGTAAGTTTTGTTAAGTGGCTAAAGAAGTACGTTTTGAAGGCAAATACAGATTTTTTTTTCTTTTGGCATCAATAAACCCGTTTTTCCCCATGTAGCCGATACAATTATTAGAAAAGCCAAAAGCAAGGCACACCACTGCTTATTGAAGTTCACATTATCTTAAAGCTAGAGCGAGACGGTCAATATGGCTGCACAAAAGCTGCAACACTGACAGCATTAAAACTTCATAAAGGAACCTGTACCCATCAATGAAAAGAGGTATTTAAATCAGGGTCATCTCTAGACTCTCGAAGGGTCCTGTGACACGTGAGGAATGTATTAGCTAGACGAGGCATGAATGAGCTACACCTCATTTTCAGGAGAGTTTTTTGAAACAAAGTTGGGGGAGGATGCTAAAGGTAGAGAGCCTACAGTTGGAAGGCCCACATGTTTGATAAGAGCTTTAGAGTTGCGTAGTGATACACTTATGTTACTGCATATGTTATTGAAAAACAGCAATCGAGATTCATTTGGAGGATAGTGCTGCTGTTTAAAAATCAAATTCAAACAAGACCAAAACAAGAGTCATGTAGTTGACCCCAGGTTGTAGAAGAATCTGGATGATTTGGAAACTCCCATACTATGTGTAGGATACTGATAAATGTGGATGGTGCTTGTGCTAAAGCATACGCACAATATGAGCGTGTGCTCCTATTAGGCGGTTCAAGTGGACAAAAACTGCCCCGTGGGTCTTTAGAGGTTGTCGTCTGGTGGGCCAAGGGTCATGTTGGGGTATCCCGAAGTCAGTCATCAGTAGTCAGTACTGCATATTCCTTTCTGCAGCAGTACTAGTTAGACATTTTTCAGATAGAGTAGTGGACACGTGTCCTATCTTGATTGGCTTATTTGCGACTTGACTAGGCTTCACATGGCGCTAGGCCTATAAGCACCTCTCATCATTTAGATAGGAATTGAAGTAACTGAGGGCTATACTCTCTATCTCTCTCCTCTTCCTCCAAATCCACCTCCTTGATCTCTCCCATAGTTGATCTATATGAGCACAATGATGTTAGTTCCAGTTGGTAAGTATGCACCTAATGATATATCATCAAAATGTACCGTATTTCAGAAATGTTATTTTAGAAATTAAACACTGACGTATGTGAAAAATGACAGCTGTTTGCACAAAGGATGATATATTCGTCATTGATGATGACCCAACCCCTCGCAAGCCGCCGCCGCTGGCCTCCACGTCCACCTCATCGTTTGTCCCTGAAACCCCATTGTCAGATCTCTCACTTGTCAAATGCACCAGTGGCGTGTCAGATCCCAAACTTGGGTCTTCTTCATTTCTTGACCCTAAACCGTCGGGTAAGTTTTCATTTTCTGTTAGTTTTTGAAATTAAGTTGTCTTGGTTTATGTCGAAATTAAGTTTGTTGAAACCGTAGGGTTAAGTTGGTTGAGATTTCATTTTCTGTTAGTTTGTTGGATTAATTCATCTTGATTTGTTTTTCTTGATTAACATAGAAATTAAGTTTGCTGAAGCTGTTGGGCTAGTTTGCTCAAAGTAAGTTATCTTCATTTATATTGTAAGTGACGAATTTTTAGTCAAACTGATGATGTTTGTTCTAGGTTGCAGCGAGGTTTAGTTCATTCAGTAGGAAATTTTAACTAAGACACAATGTGGTTTTTTTTCCTCCCGTGCTAAGAAATGTTGTTGAAAGAACGATCATAAGGATATTCTTAGCCTTTCCCACGATCACAAAGTAACAATAGTAGCAAGATGAGGCACGAATCCATCGCATTGTTGAAATTAAGTTATCTTGGTTTCTTTCTTTTGATGGGCTTCTGTCATCTGTGTTGTAAGTAAAATGCTAGTAAAATTGCTTATGATTGTCCTAGGCTGCAGCAAGGTTTAGTTCATTCCAGTTATGAATTTTTATTTGGAACATGATATGCGATTCTTTCGGATATTAAATACCCCCTTATCCTCCGGACTTAAAGCCCAGTAAGTAAGTTCTCAAGCCAAATTCAAAGGTTGTTCTTGACATTAATAACCCCCTCTTTCCGCCATTAGCTGGTACAATTCTAGAAAGCCAAAACCGAAGGCACACCATTGTTCAGCAAACTTCGCGATATATATTATGACTAAATCAAGGTTCATATGGCTGTACAAAGGTTATAATATTGACAGCATGAGTTGCCTTGAAACTCCACTAAGGAACTTGTACACATGTATTAAAATTAGGCTGTGCTCCAGACTCACGATGGATGCTCTGTTCCACTGTCCAGACTCACAAAGGATCCTCTGTCCCACTGTCCATGTGAGGCTCCAGACGCCATTTTTATGGGACCTCTGTTGAAACACTTACAGGAGAGGATGCTGGATAGGAAGGTCTACATTTTTTACAAGGGATCTCGAGTGCATAATGATACACCTTAATGTCGGTGTGCATGGTATTGGAAAATAGAAATTGAGATCATTGGGAGTTATAGTGACGCCTTGTCAAGGTCAAATTAGACAAGATGAAAACAAGAAACTCAAAGGTGAAACACAGTTTTAAGAAGTAATATGGCCCAAGCCAGAGGCATAGAGCTGAAAAAGGTGAAACAAGAGTCATGCAGCTGATCCCAAGTTGTTGAAGAATATGGATGATTTGGAAACTTCATGAAATATATAGGATACCGACGGCCCCATTACAGGACAATGGCTAGCCAAGCAGGTGCTTATGAGTTCATGGTTAGGGTGTTATTTGGCAGATCTCGATCCCAAATCTAATGTGGGATATCACAACCTCCCCTTCTTATTCCTTAGCGTCCTCGCTAAGGCTTAGTGTCAACCTTAGTTACACATAGCTCATAATTTTCATCTTTAGCTATTGTTTGATATTACTGGCAACCCAAATCGGATTGGCCGATTTGAGTATGCCTTCGTGTCCAAAACTTTGGTAACTTGACTAGATAGTCCAGCCCGAACTGAACTCTTTCTAACTTTCTTTCACTTTTGGGGCTGACTAGGGCTGTTGATATAGAGGTCTGGGAGCAAAAGAGTCACACAAGGAGACTAACTATCGCCACAAAGAGATAAGATGAAAAAGACCCAACAAGACCAAAATACCCTTACCGGCCGGTACATTTAAGGCAGTAAGGAAAACTATTAGGTTTAAAGGAGAACTGGCTGGTACACTTGTAACACCCCGGAAATCCGGAGCTTTAACAACCCGAAAATTCCCGGAGCGTTAGAACAATCACTACTTAAAGACATACAAACCTCGATTCAAATAACCAACTTAACACTTAGATCAGAGCTTCTAATCATTACAATTCATCAAATCAATATAAATCGAATCAACAAGCTAGAGAAGTTTACCCACGCAGGGGTTCCAACGATCAATACCAAAATTAAATCCCTTTCTCTTTCACTCGGTTCTATTCCTTACTCAGGCAACCTAATGCTGGTTATCACCTGCGGAAAGGAAGTCAAATGAAAGTGAGCTTTTGAGAGCCCAGTAAGGTCGATCAATGATAACAAAATATAACGATTCGAACGATTTTTCATATAAAGTCGAGCCCAGTAAGGTCGATCAATGATAACAAAATATAACGATTCAAACGGTTTTTTATATAAAGTCAAATGAAAACTTTTAAAAGGATCTTCAATAAAACCATAGCATTTCATTATAGACATAGGGACGAGGACAACTCAATCCCTCAATCAATTGTCATTTCAAAGCATTTCAAGTCTAATAAAACAATTAGACGTAACATTGAACATGAGCAGTACACTATAGTATAGCCACCCCGGTAATGCTTGATACACTTTACATATGCATACGTACACTGACTATAGTTTAACCCAACCAACAGACCTAGGGGCGGACCTATGTTGTGGCAAGGGGGGCTAAAGCACCCCTCACTTCTGAATATATATATATTTTTTGGTTTTTGGGAATCGCACCACCCCGTTCCCGAGACGCTGTTCCCCCATCCCCGATACCCCGTTCCCCGAGACCACAACTCGGCGCTCTCTCTCTCTCTCTCTCACCGGTGGACAGTGGACGTAACGACCGGCGACTAGATCTGGCATATTGCCGGTGACGCCACGCAACTGAACGGTTTGAACCTACCTTGTAGATCTCCGACCGGCGACCAGATCTTGAAGAAACGGCACTCCGCCGGTGACCAAATCTCCGAGTCTTTGTTCGGCGTCCGACCACGCGACCAGTCACCAGATCTGCTTGACGGAGTGCCTCACCCAATCAGCCTGTCGGCTGTCGGCGACCGCGAGCTGCTGCACGGACGATTGCTGGGATTTGCTGCTGGGAATTTGTCTGTTGTATGTTGCTTCATCCCAATTCGTGGTGAATTTGTCTGTTGAGTGTTGTCTACTTGAGACTTGAGTGCTTGACGGAGTGGCCCACTGTTTTGGTAAATTATCGTTAATTTATTGTTATTATTTATTTTATATTTGTATGTCGATACTTATGCTACAGACTTGGATTATTTTGCATGTATATAGATGTCAATACAAATATATTTGTACATTAAAAGTATCATAAACCTAGAGTTTAATTCTAAAATTTTGAGTATCGAAACATTAGTATAGTTTAATTTCAGTGATTATATAGAGATTTAAAAAAATCTCTATATAATATTATTTTACTATAATTTTTTTTGTGGGTGCATTCGATAGAATTTTTGCACCCCCTGAAAATTTTTTCTGGTTCCGCCCCTAAACAGACCATCCTTATAACTCCAACCATATGCACCATCCTTATAACTCCCAGAATTACTAACTCATATCAACATTTAGAAATTAATACAATGGAAAATGATTTACGATGATTGAATCAATAAACAGATGAGAATGGACAAGAATTCCAAACAATTGCTACAAGGCTCAAATTAGGGTTTCATGGGCAAATTTGAAAACATTTTTATATCAATCATAAAAATAAAAATTCAATGTAGTTTGTAAAAACTGTTATTATAAGCATTTGAAATCGGAGTAATGAACTAGGGTTCGGATAAAATTCCTTACACTTTAATGAAAATTATAAAATCAGAGTTCAATAGAATTCGTAAAGACTTTTTAAATCAAAATGATGAAGTAGGGTTCGGATGGAATTCCTTCCATCGATCCAAGCTACGCGAAGCTAATCAACCTCGATCCAAAATCCTTGAATTAACCAAAATTGGCAATTCATTTATTAAAAAACAATCTACACTGTTACACTATAACCCTAATATCAACTACCCAAAAAGTACTCACTCCTAATCCGGAACGACGCAACCCAAAGCGGGCCCCTCACACGGCCAACCTAATCGAAAATCTCGCACACTTTTTAATGATTAACATTACCCCAAATTTATTATAAATTACAATAAAACAATTTTATAGCTTAAAACATTATATAAAGTCAAAATATGAATTTTCTAAAATTTTTAATTAAAAAATAATTTCTTTAAATGCTATAAAAATCCATTAATAGCCATAATTGCTTTTAGCTGAAAATAAAGTCCCATAATTTTTATAACAGCTTTAGAATACTTATGAAAATTCTAGAAATTGAAATCAAAATTTAAAAGACATCAACTAGGTAGCACGGACACGGACACGGACACTGACCGAGACACCGGACACCGCAATTTTCAAAAAACCAGATTTTGGACACCGCAGGACACCGCTGATTTTTTATATATATATATATATATATATATATATATATATATATATATATATATATGCACACACACACACACATCTCAATTGGAGCAACTAAATTTCGTTCAAAATAGATGAGAAAGAAAGCAAGTAACATGAAATAGTCTCAACGGTAACAAGAAAAAAGGTCGGCAACAAGAAAACAGTTGAATGTCTCAACAGTACCAAGATTAGAGTCTCAACAATAACAAGATAAGGAAAAAAAACATGAATCCAAAGGCATGAAGGAGAGGTTTTATATAGTCACATGGTCCGTACATGAGGTCGGAGATGTTGACCTATCTTCTAGACCGGCAAACTTGGATACTTTAGGCAACAAAAGCATGGAAAAGACAAAGGGATGAGAGAAAGAAGAAGGTACATTTTGTTGGGTCGATCTAATTAAGGTTTGGCCTAAAAGTTCATTTCTAAAAAATCCCAAATTTATCCCTCAAATAAATTTGAAATATTGTATTTTGGCCCCATACGAGTGGACACTTCTTCACAAGGTGTCCGACACTTCTTCAAGAGGTGTCCGACATGGTGTCCGGTAATTAAAAAATAAATAAATAAATTCGGACACCGCTGAGAGGTGTCGGACACGTGTCCGGAGGTGTCGGTGAGGTGTCGGTAAGTGTCGGACACCATACCTCGTCCTATAAGAGGTGTCGGTGCTTCCTAGGACATCAAAACTATTTTAAAATTTTTCGTTTTGGTAAAATCAATGTGATACAGAAATGATAACAAATCAACTCTAAAAATCACCAAACTTAAACTGAGGCTTATTTATACTATAAAAACATTACTCTAATTTTTTCAGAACTTTTTCATGAGTTTTTTAAGACTCCAAAAGATTTTACAAATCTGAGCTTACAGAAAATATTAAAAAAACAAATGATCTCAGAAAATTATAAAATTTTGCTAGAAATTCTAATATAGCCTAAGGTATTATACTTTAAAATTTCACGTGTTAATGATCACTGTACACTATCCAATGCGCACGACGTACCTAACGTTAACCCGTGGTACACCTGTGCTTGCACAGGGTACTACCCACTGCTGTGACTCAATACCCACTTCATCTTCTTCCTTTTTATCCTCTGCCCACTGACCAGAAACTCATTCTCACACACACAGGTCCACTCATGGCAGCCCCTCCTTTCCTTTTTGTTTTCCCCCTTATTTACACATTACTCACACACCTATACTGCACCAATCATAGCTGCTGTGCAGCTTCTTCTTCTTACATCCTCTGCCCACAGCCTTCTTCCCAGAACACATGAACTCACACACTCACCTGTGCAAGCACACACTACACATATGCATACCCTTTTCTCCATGAACCCACTTATATCACACATACACACAAGCACATAATTCTCTCCACACCCGCTGCCTCACGGCGGTGGGTCTTCCCTTCTCCCTTTTTTTTTCTTTCCCCACACTCAGTCACCCTTGCACACAATAAGCCACACCACACACACATAAAGCACACTGTTAAGCACATAATAAACAACCCATTTCACCTCTCCCAAGCCCACTTCTCACATGAACACACACAACTCCCACAATACTCACTTCACTTTCTTTCCCACAATACACACAGCCACATTTCAGGGTTGCAACCTTTCACACCCCTCACAAGTTCACACTTCTCAAATACCCTTCTCCCCACATGCCCATACATCTCACACAAAGCACGTACACACAGTCATATATACACACAAAACACCCATACACTCACACATACAAACATTATCACACCCACTGCCTCATGGCAGTGGGTCTCTTGTCTTTTTTTTTCCCGATACTCACACACACTCCACACAAACACACACACACACACCCAGCAGTCATAGACTCACACTGTCATCTTGGCAGCCTCACCTCTCCTCTCACATACACACATTCATGCAAACACACCCATATACGCACACATCCACACAGGTAAAAAGTCACAGCCACCATGGATGTGACCTGCTTAAACCACCTATTACTATCGGCATTAAAAATACATACTACACACTCGGCAGGTGTTCCCCCCTTCACAGCTTCTCACTGATCTTACACTTAAGACACAGGCTCACACAATGTCACATAGATCCAACCCCACGGCAGCTTCCCCTTATCCCCTTCACAGCCGTAACCCATAAATAAATAGAGAGAAAGGCTAAAAAAGAACTTACCGGAAAAATTGATTCGATCGCCGGAGATTTCTTCTTCACGTTCTCTCTTCCTCTCTCTCTCTACCTATAATTCACAATGAGAAGGAGATAATGTGGGGGAACGGCTGCTCACGGTATAAGGGTTTTTATATGTGTAAACCTTAGATTGCACATTAACAAAAAACCCCTTTAACTTTTGTTAGTTATTCAAACTTTTTTGCCCGCAACTTTCTATCATTACAAACAGGTCCAAAATAATTATTTACTATAATTTATGTGCTAGGAAATTTTAACGGGTTTGTTACGCTACCCCGCTTCACTAATTGTCTCTAAAAGTTGGTAATAAATACACCGATGCTAAAAATACATTGTCGCTAAAAATTAAAAAAAAAAAAAAAAACCGTTTACGCTAATTGTCACTAAGCACCACAATCCATATCACTTATATTTGCCATCTTTAATTTATAACTTATGGTTTTCAAAATTTTGTCGCTAAAGGTTGCCGATAAAACTTCGCTCATGGAAATCTACGCTAAATCTTGCGTAGGAAAGTCACGCTTTAAAATAAATTAAGCGGCTAGGTAATATAAAGGTTGGGGTGTTACAACACTTATCCATCTTAATATACTATTAAGCTCGTTTCTTGAAGGACAAGAGCACCTTTTAATTCAATGCAAATGAAGTAAATTCAACTACCATACTCTCTAAAGTATCTATTTTTGACCTGGGTTAAGCACAAACTGATTGGATTGACTAACCGGACTGGTCTAACTGGGCTGGACTGGAAATAAATAAAGCCTACAAAAATTAAATAATAAAATAAAGCCTAAAATAACGGGGTGTCTACAGTTGCTATTAGGCAGACGAAGTGTAAAAGGCTGCCATGTCTTTGTTTACACATCACCCATGGGTTTTCAAGGAGGTTGTGATCTGACGGGCCAAGAGAGTTTGTTAACTATATTTTTGTGAAGGGGATCTTGGATCATGGATGCTGCATCTTGAAGCAAGTCCTCGGTATTGCGCACATTCCCATCCCAAAGCAGAGCTTGTTTGATAGAGAGCAGTAGACGTGTCTTTCTTTATAGCTTGTTTGCAATGTTACTAGGCTTCACATGGTGCTAGGCCTATTATACGTTTCATTTTTCAGATTTTTTCTAATGCAGGGTACAAAGTATTTGGGGCTATAGTTTTTCTCTCTCCTCCCCCAAACTCACCTCCTTGATTTCTCACATGATTGATCTTTATGAGTCTAATGACGATACTACCTGTTGGTGATCTATGCACCTACACCATCTATGACTGGAATGTACGGCATACCAGATATTCTCTTTTAAAGATCAAACAGTGACTTGTGTGAAAATGATTCATTCCGCTCAATTAAGAACAGCACATGACTGCTGTGCACATAAAGGAGGTCACTTTCTGTTTCCATGACGTGCAAATGAAGTTGCCATCTATGTTCATCTCACTATAGTGTGCCTCTTATCTATGTTTAAAGTATAACAGACAGCATGCTAGTTTATGTGTCTTTGTTGTGTGAATCTTGTTACAGGCTCTTTATATTTTCACAGTATCAAACAGGCCCTAGAGTGTTGAAGTAAAATATGCATGTATCCAGACCTGAACTAGTTTAAGACAAATGCTGTGTTGAGTCGAGAATATAATATGCCCATAAGCGTAAAGATATCTGACTTTCAAGTTTTTTTTTTGTTCGGTGCCAAGTGGCACTACTTTAAACCACAAACTAAAGGCTAAGATCTTTTAATCTCCAGCTGCTCAATTAATAGATTTGGAAGTCAACAACACACAGATGATCTATTAATTACGGTTGATTGAAGCACAACCAACGTCTGTCCACCACGTAATCATTGTTTATAATCAGATATAGAAGGTAAAAGTTGGCAGTCGAGACTATATATTGAGGCCCCAGCCCCACCAACGAAATATGCAAGTTTGCGGATTATAAAAATAATGGTTTGTTTCGAGGCAGTAAAACACAATAACTCATTGGAACACAAAGGGATTTTGTTATTTATATGAAACTAGTGAAGGGCCATGCATGGAAGAGGGTATCCGACTGACCAAAATCCTTTAGAGAGACAGCCTACATATGGGAGAGCAGGACCTGGCTACACCCGAGTAGAAAGACGCAGAAATTACGAGAAGATCTAGGCATTGACTTTTGTTAACATTATAGCTGACTAATAATCCTCGAATCTTCGTACCTCAACGAGTTGAGTCTATTATCTGATTGAATTTTCACATGCTACTGTGGATATACAAGTAATGGGTCATGTCGCTCTTACAAATACTCCCTTCATACCATTTTGAATGTCTTGCTTTCTGTTTAGGTCTGTACCAAATGCATGCAAGTCAATGTCCAAAAGTATGAAGCTTTCCGATTTTAACCTTAAATAGGAAAACGATATATTTAATGTGCTTATTTAAAACTTTTGTTTCTGTGGGCAGTTTTGGAACAAATTTTAAAATGCTATGAGTTGGCTCTTTATTTTATATGGTTCCTTAAGTTTTGTGTTTTGTCAAACAAGACACTCATAATGAGCCGGTGGGAGTAATATGCAAGAACAGAGTAATTTTGACGGTAAAACTGCCATAAACTCTTATCATGCATGTCTTCTGACTAATGCTTATGCTTTGCCTTGTGGAATATCTCGTTTTTATGCTACTGGCTTTTAAATCACTGCAAATGTGGTGATCTTTAAAGTTCTTCGCATTCATAGTTAGTCAAGAAGCTTGTGGGTTTTTTTCTCTTGTATTGTTTCCACCTCTCTCTTGTTGGAAGTGAGTCGTTGAACTAGTACTGCCATATTTCTTTGCTGTATCCTTGTATGTTTATCATTGTGTTTAAGGTGGTTAACGTTAATTCCCATGGCTGTATTATCACGTGTTTACGACTACTTGAAAGAGATTGTCTTATGCAATTCGTGTATTACCATTGAACTCGAGTTGCACTGGGTCACTGCTTGGCATTTGTTTTATGTCAATGTTGTACTGGACTGTTTCATGTACTCCCTTTCATTATATCTCTTTCTCCAGGAATTAGTGAACTAATATGCTTGGAGTCTGATAGTGAATCTGAAAATAGTTCTGGGACCGAAACCTGGAAGCAGAATAGAACAATTTCTGTTCCTTTTGAAGTCGGAAAGGATTCAGATTTAAGCTGTGGATTTATTGAATCTACATTTTCAGAAGGTATGCTATTGCTATATATCGGTACGACATTGTGGTGATGACATTTGATTTACCATTGAATTCTGGAAATGCATCAAAGAGAGATCCGCGAAGTTACAAGATTTTTAATTTCTAATCAGGAAATGCTAGTAAAGTACAAGTTGGCGGGGAGAGTGCCTTGCATCCAAAAATGTCAGAGATCCCTCAGGTACTTTTCTTGATGCATGCTGAATCCATGATAGTAAATCTTTCTTTGTCCCATCGGCACTGAGGATTGATGTGCTATGTTCCTAACTACAGGATTTGTTTTAGCTCTAGTTTACCCATAAGACCTTGGGGTGGGCTTACTGAAAGTGAATAGCCAATACTAATAGATGCTGCATGATTTGTAGGGAACTTAAATGCTATGTTACATGGCCTCTTCAAAATGCGTGAAGTACCCGTGTCGGACACTCGACACTTGGACATGGGTATGGGATATGTGTCCGACACATCTCATAGGATTTACCACCAAGAAGATTATCTTAAATTGTTTCTTTTAATTCGCTATTGCTTTGAGATGAGAGTGCCTTCGCGGAAAACACCATTTTACCTGAGGAGTAACTAAAAAATAGATATAGATAGAACTATTGTGCGGTGTCCCCGTGTCTTGGGTTTTGAAAATTAGACGAACCCGACACTTGGACACGTGTCCGACTCGGACACTCATACCGAGTCCATGTAACATAGCTTAAATGTGCAGTTTTAGCTTCACTCTACGAGGTTTTCATTGTTTGATGTAAAATTTCTCTTGTCATCAGTTGCTTGCATACATAAAATTCAGTTTCTTCTCGTTTTTTTTTTTTACCAATCCTTGCTGTATCTCTGGTATGTGAGGCCTCCAAATGGTGACTTCCTTTTGGAAAATTGGTCTCAGGGCTCTGTATCCCAGAAGGCGCTGCTAGTTGTTGTGTTCCTCTTTTTCATTTAGCTCTTCTGCATTAGCTTGATGAAGTTCTGCGCAGGTGCATGATAATACTGATGAAGAGATTGACGAAAAGACACTGACGGGGAATGGCCCGAGACCTAAAGGTAAAAGGAAAAATGAAGCAAGTAGGAAAGGTAACATGGATGACATCTTACGGAAAAAGAGGATAACAAAGGAAGAACGAATTCAGTCGATGAAAGAAAAGAAACAACAGAAGGAAGTGCGTCTTTTTGTCTTGTAGTAACAAATATGCAGAATGTTCTTTAGATCTATTAACTGATTGATATTTATATACAGCAAGATAAGTTGCATAAAGCTGCTTTGAAGGCTGAAGCTGTAGAGATGAAAAAAATGCAGAAAGAAAAGAAGAGATGGGAAACAGGGAAGTGTGCTTTAAAATCCATTGTGGTGGAAATCGATACTAAAGTAATTGAACTTGGATCTGTTGGAGGTAAGATATATCTTGGTATTCATTGGTTCTTCCATAACTGCTCATACAATTTCTGTTCACTTTGCTCATCATCTGTTAAGTACTGAGCATGTGATTTGCTTTCTTAGTTTAGGATGTCTGCTTACAAGGTTAGCAGAAAAAGGTCTTACATACCATATCACCTCCAATGCAATTGAAAGATCTATTGTATGGACTATGGATATACCGGAACAAATTTCACAGGTAATTAATGCTTGAAGTTCAATCCCCAATACATATCTGCCCCGCCCGGCGGAACCCATGCACACACACGTGCATCAATGCACCTAATTTTCATGGAGTGGAGCAAGTTAAATTGTTTTATCCTGCTGTGCTGTTGCCAATTAAAGTATTACAGCACGTAAATTATCGGTACTGCAAATTATGATATGATATTCTTCTCTAAGCTTTAAGGTTGATGTAAGAGGTTTTTTTTTCTTCCTATTATGACTAATGGCTGTGCTTGTTTGTTCCAGAAATGATTTTCGCCCCCTTTTAAATGGTCATAGTACTTACTAGTTAGAAAAAGCTTATCTCTTCTAATTGCTATCTTTTCTAGGTATTCCTTATGTGTTTATAAAGTAAAATTTTGAGCTTATTCAAACATAAAAGAAACAAATAAACTAAAATTGTCTCTGCGAGAGGCCATGCAGAGACCTGGGTTTCATCTTTTGTGTGCTGACTGCTGACCATGGTATGGGATTTATGGTCAACACTTCTCATCGGATGTTCTACAAAGAAATATCTTTTATATGTTTCTTTTGTTCAGCAATGCTTTAAACTTGGGCTACAGAAAACACTAATTTCCTCAGGAACAAAAGAAAACCAATAATTTCCGTGCTGCTTTGTTTTCGGTCTTGAAAATTTAGATGCACATATTCGACCCGGAAATTTTTACCGAGTCCAGGTAATGTAGGTTGTAATCTGAGTTATCTACTTCTGTTGTTCTTGCACTGGTCAGATTTCTGATAAGAGAGAGATTGCTGCTGATTGTCATGCCTTGTGTCCTATAAGGATAATATCGAATGCAATATTATGCTATTTAACCATATGAGATGAGATTATCTAGCGTGTCAAGTTGTCTGTTCGAGAATAGGAATCTTTGGTTTTATGTTAAAACCTCACTTCAGTCTTTTCTTTCATTTTTATTTTCTGAAGTAATTTGGTTTCTGCTGGAAATTTTTTTATCTTGTACAACACTCTTTTATCAAAACGCATATGAAAGTCAAGGAAAAGTATGCCGAGATTTTGGTTAGCCTCTTCGTCGATGTGCAATCTTTTTGTTGTGTGGCTATCAGTTTGTGCCTCTGTTACGAATTGTTTCAATGGTATATGTTTATAGTAATTTCTAATACAAGTGCACCTTACCTTACTCAGGCTTGGCCTTGGGCTTAAGCTCTGGAAATCAGCTCAATGTGTTATGGGCATCAAGTAATTGTGTGCAAGTTAGAAATGCATTATTGTGTCTATTAAATACCATTCCGAGTTAATAATCATGGTTGTGTTGTATGCTTTAACTTGTGGGACTGATGTTGTTTGATGGTTTATATACAGTATGATAACAGTTAATTTTTTAGGGATATTGACCCCATAATATGCTGCAGCATTCTTCCAGAGGAGTTGAGATTCCATATGTATTACTTGTTTATGAGGCTGAGGAGTTCTGCAACCTTGTCTCAAATGAATATCTCACAGACCACGTTGCCCTTGTTCGAAGCCGTTACCCATCTCATACAGTTTGCTATCTCACCAATAGGCTTATGGCGTACATCAATAAAAGGTTAGTGGCATTTTTTTCCTCTCCTCCTTTCATCCTTTACTTGATTGCCCTCCCCCACTAATTAAGTTACCAGTAGCTTTAAAAGCTTAAGCTGTTAAGAGACTGGGCCCAACACGTGTATCTTGCTCTAACACTCCCTTTGCGTGCAAGGCCCCGATTGCACGCGGAGAGATAAATCAAACAGGGCACATGATTCATCCTCTATTTTGCGTCTGCCAATAATTCTCCATGAAGTTCACTACGTATTCTGTTAAACCGTACAAATTAAATAAAAACTGGATGAGAGGGATACAGTTTTCTCAAGAAAAACATGTAGTAAAATATATGGGATACATAATATGCTCAGAATAATGATTTATTTACTGTAGCCGCTCCTACCCTTGGACTCTTCCAGACTTACACCCCCTGTTATGGCCCCACTACTCTGCATCTAAGTATGGTAGTCATTAGTATGCTTTTGCACGGGGTATAAGCAGAAGAATGAATCCTGTTTGCTAATATGACAGAGTAGGGACTTTATGATCATAATAGCTGAATGTAAGGCTCTTATACTGTAATTTCATTTTTACTTCAAAAGACAAATACACCTTTTTGTGGGACCTTAGAGTTGAAGTAACTTGAAGTGGGCTTCCTCTTGATTAACCATTAGGTGCTCAATGCTCATCTTTTCACAAGGTGACCAGTTTACGGTACATTTTAGTACTTTAAAGTCATTTAAAGCACAACCAAGGCACATGATTTCTGAAAGTTTTACTCAAATGTTATCTTATTATAGGTATTCTTAAGATGCCTGATAAAGACATGTTTATTTCCCGTCTTTTTGTGGGTTTTTTCTCTCTTGATGGGTGAATTTGGATTATCACAAGTATTCATAGCTTGATTTTGGGCAATGGACATTTCTTTTATATATCTACAGACAGAACTTTAAATTACTCCAATGTCTAAACACCTTTTCTTGGCGGCTGTCAGGGAACAAGGGCAGTACAAGAACCCAAGCAGCTATAGTGGTTGGCGACGCCCACCTGTTGAGGAGGTTGTTGGAATATTAATTTCAGTTCGAATCAGTCTGAATATTCTTCTCCTCCTAGTTGAGGATGAACTTCATTTAGAACTTGTCTTTCTTACAGGTGCTGTCGAAATTAAGTACTCATTTTACAAGTGTACATTCAAGGCAGTGCATTGATGAAGCTGAATTAGCTGAACATGTTGTCGGTTTGACTTGCAGCCTTGCCTCTTGCCAATTTAGGTACTTTATACTAAATCTAATACCTACTTAGGGCTTCGTCAGTCCTTTGGAACAAATAAAATTTATAAACTATATAAGTTAAAACGTAAGAATATGGTCAAATCTGCACTAGGTTTCTTTATGACCTATGTGTTACGAGTACTCATTCCATACTCTCATTTTTCAAGCATACTTCTGTCACTTGCAATGTTATGTGGTGGAGAAAATATGTACCGACGTCTGTTACATGCTTATGTCAGTTCCTTTTAGTATATACTTTTTTACTACCCACTTGCCTATACGTCATAAACTAGCCACCCCTCCGCCCCTCAAATACACACACACACACACACACCCACACCTAGAGTTATACATGGGAGCTGATCCACATCTAACGTGGAATAGCCCATATCTAGGAAGCATGGACACGGGTGCGGGTGTGGATACGATACGGGTGCGGATACGCGGATACGTCAATTTTAAAAATAATAGGATACGGATGCGGCGGGGATACGGCATATATTATAATACATATACATATATATGTATATTTATATATATGTAAATATGTGCAAAAGAAATATTTTTACCAAGTTTGTTAAATTTTCAAATTGAATAGCTGAATACACTTGTGTGTGTATAACTGTATTTTTTTAAAGTACTAAAGCTAATTCTAATAATCAGTTAATATATTTAAACTATACATCAAATTTAGTCCAGCTGTCAAAAGGATTGATAACATCATTTCTTAGGTTCTCGCTGCCGAGTCACAGCCCAGGTAAGGTCACGGTGACTTCTTCTTCTTCCCCCTTCTTCTTCTTCTTCTTCTTCTTTTTTTTCTTCTTCTTCTTCTTCTTCTTCTTCTTCTTCTTTTTCTTATTCTTCTTCTCCTCTCTTTCTCACCTGTCACCTCTCTGTCGAAAAGCCCTAACACACGATGGGTCGTCTTTGGAGTCGCCAGTCGTTGTCGGAGTCTCTGGTGGTCACCGGGGTGGTCACGCTCGTGGCTCTTCGCGCCGCTGCTCTCTCTCTCTTTCTCGGTCACTCCCCTCTCAGATCTGAGATCTCAGATCCCATATGTACCGGATCCGCACCCGGTATTTAGGAAAATAAATAATAGCAGATACGCACCTGACACGCACCCACGCCGCACCCAACGCGCACCTAATGCCGGTGCTTCACTCTGATTGGCGCACCCGTGCTTCATAGGCCCATATTTTTCCAGCTCATCTAGAACCGTCCATGTTGCCACGTGCATGGTCCGGATCAAACTGCTTGACTAACCCCCACAAAGAGTGGTGGTTAGCGAAAAATGCCCAACATGCCCTTATATAAGAATTCCTTTTTTCTTTTCTGTCACTTATTTGAAAAGAAAAAGTTCTGGTCTTCCAAACACCCATCAATTCCTCCAGTAAATCCATCATCACCGTCCTTAGCTCCGGTGGTGCTATGTAGCCATCGACCCAACCCACCACAAGACCACTGTGCCCCCTACCAACAACCACCACCAACATTGCCCATAGAACCCACCACCACCACCTCCAACACCGAACCCTCTACATACCTCTTCCACCACCTGCACCACCGTAACCACTACCGACATCCACCACCATACCCACAACCTACCTTTACCTCAACTGCACACCCACTACCGACCTCCATCTCCACCACTGTACCCAACCAACCATTACCACCAACCAACAACCAACCACATTGTCCTACCCACTACCACCCACCACCTCCACAACCGTGCCCACAACCAACTACCACCTCTATCATCGATTGGTAGATCTTGTTTTCTACACATGGGTTTTCAATTTTTGTTCCAAGATCTACGTGTGGGTTTGTTTGGTAAATATAAACCTTCATATAGACCTTGATACGTACCCAATTTGTTGGATCGGATTCCATCACATTAACGGCAGCCTTTACAGGTGATGGCAATTCTAGGGATGAGGGTGGTGATGTCAGCAAGGTGGTGCAGCGAGGGTGGTGATGGCGGCGGTCATGACTGTGGTGGTGATCTTGGCAATTGAGAGAGAGAGAGAGGGTGGTGATGGCGGCGGTCGTGACTGTGGTGGTGACCTTGGCAATTGAGAGAGAGAGAGAGGCATTTTGGGGCAAAACTTCTAATATTGCTAGGCAAAAATTTATAAAAGAAATGACATCTTTACTAACATTCAGCGACGTGGACGAGTAAGGTGTGCTAAACAAATAGGGGCTTCTTTGGCGCTCGATGTGGATCAGCCTCTAGATATATGTCTAGATGTATGTGCGTGTGTGTGTGTATATATATATATATGTGTATGTATATAAACAAATAGGGGCTTCTTCGGCGCTCGATATGGATTAGCCCTAGATATATGTCTAGACGTACACACACAAACACACACACACACGTGTGTGTGTTTGTCGTGTGTGTGTGTGTTTGTGTATAGAGAGCTGAACCATTGCCACCGCTTGCAACTTAGCTAAATTGCCAATGGTGATCTGACTGTTCATACATAATATATATGGATGACACAGATCACTTTTCTTTTAACAATTTTAAGTCATTCGCTCCATTATAGAGCGGACGGACCGAATGACATATTTCTCCTCCTTGCTGTCAAAATTTTCTTTGGTTAACGTCTACATTTTGTTCATCTCTTTTCTGTTTCTTCAACCGTTATAGCTCAGACCACCAACACCTATCACAACCTCTGAAGCACGGACACCTTTCCTAGGTGGAGGTTTGGTGTCCTAAACGGACGGACACCCCGACACCCTCCGGACACCGCCCGACACGTGTCGGACACCGCCAATCGGTGTCGGAATTATTTTTTTATTTTCCGACACCGTGTCGGACACTTCGTCGAGGAGTGTCAGACACGGCAATCGGCAGTGTCGGAACGTTTGGGGCTACTTTGCAATTTTTGGAACTAATTTCGGGGGTCAATCTGTAATAAATATAATATGTGGGGTTTTTTTTATAAAAAGAAATTGTGCCCTAATCTGATCTTCACTCACCTTACGGCCGTCGCCTATCTGAGAAGGGAACACTCGGAGCATTACAGACTTGTCGTCGGAGCTGGTCGCCAAATATTCCGACGCCGTCGCCGACAGATCCAGTCGCCGTCGCGAAGACCGAAGCAGCTATTGCGACACGCCATCGCCATCGCCGGACCTCACTTCACCGTCGCCGGAGGCCCTCGCAGCCGTCGCTGACTCAGGTTAGTCCCTTCCTTTCTTTCTGTTCGAAGTTGTGTTCTCTAACTTCTCTCTCAGTCTCTCCTTTTTTGTTTCCTCCCTGTCCAGACTCAAGACTCAAAGAGTTACGAGTCGTCCACTCGTTTGGAAGTCTTTTTTTTCTCTCCCTCAAGAGTCTGAAAAGGGAACCTCTCTCTTTGTTTTTTTTTACTTAGTTATTTTTCTACTTAATTTCAGAGTGCAATGCTTGTGTTAGTGTAAATGTATTATTACTTACTTGTATATTTATTAATTATTATTAGTTTATTACTTAATTTCAGAAATGGATGAATCTAGTAGTGCTGTAAGAATGACTTGTATTTGAATTCCTTGTTTTGGTAATTTTTCATTATTATTTGTTATTTTAGATTATGGAATGTATTTGATATTTATTATATATATATATATATATAATAAAAATATTAAAAAAATAACGGTGTCCTGCGGTGTCCAAAATCCAATTTTTTGGAAATTGCGGTGTCCGATGTCCCCGTCGGTACCGACACCGTGTCCATGTCCGTGCTACCTAGATCACCACCCATTGCCATCAGCACCACATCAGCTCAAACCCTCACCGCTCCATTACCACCTACAACCATCGACTGCCCTAGTCACCCACCACATCCGACCGCCCTGGTCACCCACCACTAAGCCTATAACCATTGAAAGGGGCTATCGTGGTTTTGAATTTGACTACGGAACCAATTGGTTTCGCATCGGGAGAACGCCTTTCCAATAGCCCCACCCACCAGCCACTCCCCACCATAGCTAACTGTCCCACCCGCCGCCGCCGCCAACATCAAGACCAACTTCACACATTGAATAAATTTGATGTTTTCCAATGTAATCTAACCAGCCAAATAGAGAAAATGACTTGGGGTTTAAGATATGAAGAAGGGTGAGGAGGATTCCAACACACCGCTACTGCCACCAACATCAAAACCCAATTCACATTTTGGATGAGTTGATGTTTTCCGATCTAGTCCAACCACCCACTTGGAGAAACCAGATCTCAACCAGCATATGCAAACATAGTTTTGGCTTTAACTGGCGCCGCTGGGCCATCATCAACCACTGCGAATGCCAGTAGCACACACTCATGAATTTCGAGAACTCTAACCCAAAATAGCTTTAATCACCCACCTAGCTGTGATGGAGGAGGATATAGGATGGGTGAATTTCAGTATGCCGATTTGGTTTTTGATGTTCTAAAGAAAGAGAAAAGTGATTCAAAGAAGGAAAGAGAAAGAGAGCGCAAGATCAGTTGCAGAATTTTCTCGTCCCGCTGATAATATAGCAGAATTTCCACTTTAATTATTGCAAATAAAAGAGAAAATGTTTCCATCCACCTCAGAATAGGTTAGACAATTTTTCGAGTGTGGTCTGTACTGTGTTCAGTTTCTTTTTTTTTATTTTTTCAGTTCAACTTCATTTTCACTTCTTAATAGCCGATTGTGTGTCTTCAGAGTTATGTGTATATGTTACTCATGGACTAAAGAAAACCATAACAATCCAATGATGTGCTCAAATGAAACCCAATGCCACAGACAGAAAATATGGAAAGGTAGGAAGAAAAGGCTATGTTTAAATTAAGCCCAACACCACCACCGTGCCACTACTGCAGCTGCTGCCAACCGCCACCTTCAAAACCTACTTGATAGTAGAACAAACCTAATGCTTTCAACCCCCAACTTTGCCGCCATAACCAACTCCATTCAAATCGCTTTGCCTCCAACCATCGCCATACAAACTGCCACTGCCACCATCAATCATTTGGAAATTAATAACCACTTAAATCTTCGTACTCCATAATTCCTTTAGAAACTAGAGAACCAAGAATGTACGTGAACCACCGGCACAGTCTTTGGGAACCAAAATAATCTACACTGTCGCCAACAGCCACAGTCTTTCTCGTAGGGCCGTATATTCTTCATGCTGATAAAAAAAAATATACAGCTATGATGGTTGGCTAACCACCGCCGCCACCGTAGTCTCGACCAACCGTCATCATCACGTCCCATGCTTCACCGCTTAAATCATTTCCTGATCTGAGACTGTGGTTGGGTTGGATTGTAATTGGATAGGGGTCGTTGGTGATGGTGAAGTGGTGATAGCGGCCATGGTGGAGTCGAGATGTAGTGGCAATGATAGTGGTGGTGTCGCCATGCGTGATGTACTGTGGATAGAGGTGGAGAGTTGATGGGGCGGTGAAGAGATGATGGGAAGAAGAAGGAGAAGAAGAAGATTGATAAAAGCAAGAGAAATGGCACAGGGGCAGAAAAGTTTACTAGTCTGTCTGCCCTATAATTGGTCAGATGGACTTAAAATTTTGAGAAAAAAAGATCTTGACCGTCCATCCCTGATAGATAGATGGCCAGATGGGACAACTGTGGCGATGGATCAACTCTCTCTATGTGTCTGCATATATTATATATATATATGTGTGCGTGTGTCTTTTTGTTATACTCGTGTACCTAGGTAAATTGCGCTTAATTCCCTAAGGTTTACATTGTTTTCCCACTTAGAACCCTGTAGTTTCAATTCCAATACATAATGCACTAACGTTTGAGGATTGGTTCCAACTTGACCCAAAATCAAATCACTGTTAGAACAAGGTGGATGCTTAGTTGCATGAAGAGGGGCAAGGGGTAGGGGCAGGGGCATGAGTAGGAGCGGGAACAGGGGCGGGGGAGCTTAAGCACCTTGAAGAATCTAAGTTGGGAGCGGCTTGATGAAATAAATGTGTAAATAGTATTACCATTTGTTTAATATCTTATACTTAATTATGGTGTACACGCTTTTTTGAACAAAATACCATGAACTACAGTGAATTGTTACTTTGTACTTGTCACATCAAGTGGCTACCAGCTACTTGCCTTTGAAATTAACAAAGGTAAAAGTAGTCTGCTGTTGCTCTTCGCTTCTCGAGACATTTATAGACAACACATTTATCCATCCAATAGATTAGACATGGGGCCAAAATGAATTGAAGATAGAGATATATACACGTGTATATATATGTGTGTGTGTGTAAATAGAGAGAGCGTAGCGATTGACAAGCTTTATTTTCTTGATGAGGAGAGTCAGCAACAGACAAGGAGGCTTTAAGGACTTGAAGGAAGAGGGAAATAAGGAAATGAGTCAAAAATGGCTTGATTTTCAGGTATTGTCTCACTTGTTCCATGCATCTCTGTCCACCTGATGGGATCGAGTTCCCATGTTAGCTTGGAATTGAAAAAAGTAAGTATTTTGAGAGAGAAGCATCGGTATACGAGGAGTTTTCTGCTACTAAGGGCGGACGACCGTCCAAATGAAGGGGCAAAAATGTCTTTTCAAGACAAACACACTTACCACCCCAGGCGCCAGAACCCCCACTACCCCACACCATGCACATAGTTTGCTCCCCAACACTCCCGGCCCTTGGCCCCCGCCCCCCAATCCCCATCCGTCGTACCGAATCACCACACAACACCACAGTCCCCCACCTCCATAAGCCATGAACTAGTACACACCTTAGTCTCCCACTTCCATCCCCTCCCCATACAGACATATACAACACACAATCAAGCCCCCTCCTACCTTCTTTCCCCTCGATCCCTAGCCCCATCCCCATCACTGATCACCACCAGCACCAACACCTCTCTTTCTCTTGATTTGTGCATGGACACACATTGTAAAACCCATATATATCTCTCTTGATCTACACACAAACACACATCATAGGGAAACGGTGAGTGGCCGTTGGAAGGTTGAGATCAACAACGGAGTATAGACCGATGACGGTAATTTGGGCACCTGTGGTGCTGCAGTGGGTATGTGGTGCTTTGGTGGTGATGATGTGGTTGGTGGGAGGGGGTGTGTGTGTGTGTAGGGGATAGACAAGTGATAATGTGAGTGTTGTGGGGTGGTGGTGGTCAAACTGTGTCTGAATGTACGCGCATGGTGTGGGGTGGTGGGTGGGAGAAAAGGGCGGGTGGTGGGGGGGCTTGTAGCGAGTCTGTGGAATGCTGGGTTTGTGAGGCGGGGATGGGAGGGGTGGTGTTTTCTAGGGCAGACTATGTTGTAGTGGGTGGGTGGTGGGCGTGCCAGCAGCGACTCTATAGGGTGTTATATGTGTTTATCTTAAAAGTTCGTGTTTATCCCTTTATGTGGACGACCATCCACCTTTTTTAAATATAGACGATTTTGGGCCCAATAGGAATTTTTTTCAAATGTTAGGGTGTCATGTGATGCAATTGAAGCCATAGGGCTTAGGTGGGAAAACGATATAAACTTTAGGCGGTTCAATGTAACTTACCTATGTATATATAATTATTCATGTAAGCTTGTGAAAGACATGTTTCTGGTGTTTGCTTATTGGGAAGGTAGATGTGTGCGACTCTCTTTAAGTTTTTTTTATTAAGTTATTGCACTTCAAATTTTAGGTTATTTTGTCAATTCAAGCTTACTAAGTATTGAAGTACATTACGAAATCATTCTTGAAAAAATTTGCTAAGAAGCATTCATAACTCAACTAATTTGCTTTAACGCAAGTTGCTTATATGTAAAAATCGGATAACTCGTTTATTTGCAAGTTTGTCTGTAAAAGAATCTCTATAGAGGATAGAAACTTTTAAAAAGATTATTTGATATAGTTTATGCTTAAAGAATATTACAGGCATGCACCTCAAAGAACGAAGATTTTTGTTAGTTTTTGGTTTTCTTATCGGCTTTAATGGAGAAGATGGGAAAAAAAACTTGAATTCAACGGTGATATATATAATGTGGTGCAACCAACGGATAAGATGAGAAGATAATAGTTTCTTGACTCGTTGTCTGAAAATCTGTCCATCTCGTTTCCACGAGTCCATTACACCACGTTATATCTACCATGTTGCACTCAAGATTTCTCGAGAAGTTGCCAAGGTTAGTAGACAAAATATTTTTCTAATTAGGAACTTTTAGTTTAAGCTAAAAAAGCACCCTTAAACTCAACTCCCTAAATTCAATAAGGGTATCTTAAGGGAAGAGGCTTAAAGGGGTATCTTAAGGAAAAAAAAGAATCAGCCTTTTAACCTCATACGTGCTTTTATATGTACTATATACATAGATATACATATGTATACCCATTTATACATATACATTCATGATACGTGATCCACTGCTTGCGCTGACAACTTAAGCTAAGTTGCCAGAGCGATCTGGCCATCCATTCGTCGCGGATAGATGGCTCAGATCGAAGTTTCATTTAAATTTTCCCGTCGTCTGCTACATAATGTAGCAATAGGGATTTTGATCAAAACGCTCCGCAGGTAATGAGTCGAAGGGATTTCCAGGCAATTGGGGGGGGGGGGGGGTTGAGGGGGAGGGGGGAGCATTGTCATAATTTTTACCGGCGGGCGACCAAAAAACTTGAAAAAATATTAGATCTTGCCCGTCCATCCACGATAGACATACGAATAGATCGCACTGACAACTTAGCTTAAGTTGCCAGCACTGTCAAATTATCAGCTCCCATATATACATATAGCTTATGTAAATTCCTTCTAATATATTTTTCCTACATGTTTGCCTATAAATCATCACATTAGCTGCAAACACCCCACCCATCCACCCCACTCCCGGGCCCATTTTGAGGTGTAACTCTGTTCCCTGAAGGCACCACCATTCAAACTAGGTATGCGCATTGCACTGTCCCTACACTCTTCAGTCTTGTTAGCACTAATGTGGAAGTGTTCTTAAATCCTCCATTTATCTTCTCTCTCTCTCTTTTTGGGGGGGGGGGGGGGGGTGGGGGGTGGGGACATTGCTTTCAGATCTTAAAAGAAGAATATACTGTGCACTTTTTGCGAAATGCCTGAGGGTTAAAGATCATAAGCTAAGGCGCAATTTGCAGTAGTTTCCATAACCTACTCTGCTGATTAAATTAAAGCATCCTTTGCTCCTTTTTTTGTCTTCCTGTTGCTTTCTTTTTCACGTTACCAAAGAAAGAAATTCCCATATGTTAGGCCTGAAATGCACAAGCAGAAGGATTGTAATTTTATGGTAATCTGTAGCCGTCTGATGGTCTTTCTAAATCTGTCACCAGTTTACCATACTGGATATTAGAGGTGCCACTTGTTATACTGTCCCACAAGAATCCACAAAGCATAATGCATTGCAAACAATTTTTTCTCTTTTTTTTTTCACTTGTGCTAAGTTAGTTGGTTTCCCTTTTTTGAATTACAGAAAGAAGTTGACTCGTTTATCTGTAAATGCTAGTGGATCCCTCCCGAAGGATTGTGTCGACAAGGCTGTAATAAAAAAGAGCTTATGGTGAGTACATTCGGATTCATATTATACAAGACGTGTAATCTTTCCAAAAATAAATCACCCTGTAAACTTATGTCTGGTACTTTGTATAATTGTTTAATGACCAAAATATTCCCCCTACGTAATTTGTAATAAGATAGCCATCTCCATCCTTTATTATATATCCGTTGTGCTGGATATGTCTCTGCCTAGGCTTCCTTTGGTAGCTTTTTTTTTTGGGAAAGTGCAAAAGCACACCTTCTCATTTGCCACGGTTGCAAAAACACAATTGTAGTTTCATTTGTTGCAAATGGCCTCCTGCGGTGCCGATTCTGTTGCCTCCCTTAGAAATGTCATCTAAAATGACGTGACGTGATACGCTCTAATTTAAACAAAGAAATGCTTATAATACCCTATGTTTTTTTTGTCTCCCCACTCATGTCCCTCTCTCTTCTTCACTCCAACCAAACCTAACCCTATCACCCTCACCAACCCAGCCCTATCCCCCCTCCCTCCCCAACCACCACCAGCCCCAGCAACGTCCACCACCACCATCTGCCCCAGCCCCATTCACTACCACCAGTCTTGCCCACCACAAATCAAACCCTATCTAACCACCATCACTAACGTGCACAGATTTGGTTCGATCTGGTACACATTTATAAGGGGCCTAGGGTTCGATTTGAATGGGGCTGGCATCGTTGGAGGCAGGGAGCTTTGCGGCGGCGACTAGAGGTCGATTTGGGTGGAGCTCGGGTCATTGGAGTTGTGGTCGTTGGAGGAGGCGGCTAGTGCTCGATTTTGGTGGGGCTGGAGTCGTTGGAGGCAGGGTGCTGGGCACGGGTGGCGGCTAGGGGTTATTTGGGTGGGCTTTGGTCGTTGGAGGCAGGGAGCTTGGTGGTTTGGGATGGGGCTGGGGTGGTAGAGATGAAGCGGCAGCAGCGCCTAGGCTTCGGCTTTGGTGGCGCTTGAATCAAGTGAAGAAGATGAAAGAAAAGAGGCAAAAAAGACATGTCCTCTAATCTGTTAAGATTTTTAGGGGATACAACACAATAACCACCACAGTGGGCCATTTCAACAAATGACACTACGTGTGTGTTTTTGCAACCGAGGCAAACCACAAGTTGTGTTTGTGCACGTTTTCCTTTTCTTTTGTTTGCTTGGCTTTTTATAACCGCATAAAGGTGCTGATTTTAGCTTACATGATGTTCTTACATGTTTTGAATGCGACGGTTCATAGTATTACGATCTCTTAGTACTTATATATGGCACTAAAAGGTATCTTGATTTCACGGGTAGAGATACCCGAATGGTATAGAAGAATGTCTTCCTTTTACTTAATATGATACATTTATGTTGTAGATGAATGTGCACATCACATAATTAGCCCCATGAGCTTCGCCACCCATAGCAATTGAGTTTGGGCTTAAAAATGACCAAGAGTCAATAAAATCATTCACATGTCGAGTGAGTCAAGAATGCGCATTTCCACACGGCATAAGCAAATCTTGCAAGTCAAATTATGTTTACATTAGTGGAGACTATACAGAGCTCCTAACATGTTCATTGCACACAAATGCACAGAGAAGTTTATGTAGAATAAGACTTTGTGAAACGGGTATGGCAAATAATCAAATATTCCTATTTATTATTCACGTGAATTTGTATTGAAAATATTTTTATGAGGGATGTACTCTTGGAACACCAATGTTTTAGGAACTGGTCACTGTTCAAGGGTCACTGTTTAACCTTAAAGTGACTGTGGTTCAGCGATGACGTCATAATTATGTTATAAATTAATTGTTTGAGAGGAAAGTAGAAGTTTTCAAACCACGATATTTAGTAGAGCCAAACAAATAAATAAGTTGTAAACTTATAGTTACTACAATTCTCCATAGCCAATTATAACAGACAGACGGGACACCAAACCAAGTCTATTACACCCCACTCCACTGTCGGCGATACCCCACCTGTGACAAACCTACCATGAAACCCAATTCCTCCCATCGGCATGCCCAAATTTCTGCTCTCTTTCACTCCATAAAAACCCTAAGTTGGTTAGTTGGGCTACAAAACCTTTATCCATTTATGTCATTGGCCATACCATGACGATCTGCACCATCATTGATTAATGCTTTTGGAATACATAAATCCTTAAAGAAGTAACAACATATTCAATAATTGACTTGAGCAGTTTCGCGAATACCGTTCCGGCTCAGTTGTGGGAACTATCAAACCGAAAATTTATTCCGTTTTTTATTTTGGCACAGTTTTGGCTCAAATTTGGTAATGAGGGTCTGACCGACTCGTTAAAATGATCGGTTCGACTGGCCAGTCTGGTCGAGTTTCCACACTGTGGAGCACAAGTCCTGCTCTAAGATACAAACTCATTCTTTTGACACTGCAACATCAGTTGTGAGCTTCTAGGAGTTAATGATTAGGTGCGTCAAAGGGAGGTGCTAACTAACTTTTCATGTGACCAAAGTCCTTCATAGTTCAGGTTCTGTAAAAATTCCATGGGTCGCAGGTGTCCGGAGTTATTGTTTCGTTAGATCCTTCAGTTGTTACTAGCTAATTTTACATCCATGCCACAGACATGGTGGCTAATCCTCTGATACCCAGACCTACCAATATGATGTGTGCAACTAATATACGTACTTTCCTCATTAAAAAAAGTGCTAGCCAGCATGCGACTTCCCCTACTGCGGATATGGAAACACTGTGTGCAATATGAATATCTAAATTTGAGGAATTAGAAAGTGGCACTTCGATCTGTCTAACTGGTAAAAATTGGATCTTGAGGTAAATGTCACGGAACGATTTGGAAGGAGGCTGATTTTTGGAGGTTACGCCATGCAGGTGCTCATTAGGCGCTTACAGGACGCTTACTGGCAATGGATGGGCAAGGTCTCCGGAAGGTTCATGATATCTCTACACACTTATGTCTTGTAAATATGTGTATATTCTAGAGTAGTGATGGATAGCTCTAGAATGGTCGGAGAACATTCTAGGAGGAGTCTAGAATAGTAGTGAGGCTTGTGAATATTGTGGAGAGTTCTCGAGGGTGAATGAGAACTGTAGGATGCAATGTAATCTCCACCGTCCGTTGAGGAGGTGGACTATTATATAAGGCCAAGGCCTCACTTGGCCAAGGCATCCATGAGAAGTGTGATCCAAGTATCCTTGTACAAAGCTTTCTCGAAGTAATATAGTGGGAATCATTCCCCAAACTCTTGTGTTCTCTTGTTTGTTTGCTTCCAACATCTCCTGACTCAAAGGGGTAGGCTTACTTAGCGTGGAAGCAAGGGCTTGATCGCTAAGTGCCGCACGGTTCGACTTAGGGAAGTCGTTAGTGCCGTGACAGGTGGTGTCAGAGCTTGGTTGCGAGGGGTCGTGCCAAGCAAGGAGCAATGATGGCAGGCAAGGACATTAGTGTTGGGACATCGGGGATGTCAGAGGAGAATGTGGTTGGGGAACGTGGTCGAGATCCATTACCACCACCCGGTGGAAAGAAGGGTGGTCGAGGCCGAAGCAAGTCGAGGGATGCTCTTGCTTCGTTGGATGGCCGAACGGGTCACTTGGAGATTGCTATTGGTGATGTCAAGGATCGCGTGGGGATAGTCGAGCAAAATCTACAGATGTTGGAGGAACACATGTTAGAGGAGCTAAAGATGCTCAAGAGGGCGGTGGATGCCTAAGATGAGCTGCGCGCAAGATTTATGGAGTTGTTCGCTAATTTACAAGAACAACACGATGGGATGAAGGTTGGCGTAGATGAGACAAGGCAAGACGCGGTGATGTGCAAGAGGGCCATCGTGGGTGGTGCGGTTGCTACTCTTAGTCCAAGGGTGGACGCGATGAAGCCTAAAGAGTTCAGAGGCAGGCAGGATGCCAAGGAGCTCAATAACTTTTTGTGGCACATGGAGCGATATTTTGAAGGTGCTAACATAGTCGACAAGGCAACTAAGTTAAGAACTGCGACTCTCTATCTTACGGATGCAAATATTCTATGGTGGTGTAGGAAGCATTGCGATATAGAAAAGGGGTTGTACACCATAGATACTTGGGAAGTGTTCAAAAGGGAGATTAAGAAACAGTTCTATCCGGAAAATGTAGCCTACAAAGCTAGGAAAAAGATAAAGGAGTTGAGAAAGGTCTCGATAAGCGAATACGTGAAGGAGTTTGCGACCCTTATGCTTCATATTCCGAATATGGCGGAGGAAGATCTTCTTTTTAACTTTGTCGACGGCCTCCTAAGTTGGGCCAAGAGGGAACTTCAATGCAGGGGCGTGAATGATGTCAATGAAGCCATTGCAATGGCAGAGTCGTTGACGGAGTATGATAGAGGCGGGGACTCTCCAAAGGCAAAGGAGGTACAAGAAGCTTCGGAAGGCAACCACGCCAATGGTGGGGGACAAAGTCCTAAGGCGTGGCACAAGGGGGGAAATCATGCTAGCACAAGCAAGACCGAGGGCCACGGCAAGCTACAAGAGAAACGAGCTAGCCGCAAGCTCAAGGATTGCTTCTTTTACGGAGGGCCGCATTGGGCAAGGGATTGCCCCCGACAAGGCAAGCTAGATGCCTTAGTTAAGGAGAAGGAGAAGGAGTCCGAGCATGAAACAGTGCGCATAGGCTCGCTACATGTCCTAAATGCGCTCCAAATGAAGAATGTGCCGCAAGTCCCAACAGGTGAGGGACAAACGTTGACGAGGAAGGGGTTGCTCTATGTTGAGGCGAAGTTGAATGGGAAGCCCGCACAAGTGTTGATACGGGGGCGACTCACAACTTCATCACTATGGATGAGGCCGAGTGGCTAGGCCTCAACGTGGTTGACGGGGAGGATGGTTGAAGACCGTCAACATTGAAGCGAAGCCCCTACAAGGCACAGTTTGACGGGTAGAAATGTGCCTTGGGAAGTGGAAGGGGTTGATGGATTTCTCTGTCGCGCAGATGGATGATTTCAAGGTGGTGTTAGGCCTTGATTTCTTGCGACAAGTGAATGTCCTCGTGTCACCGTACAACAACGCGGTGTGCGTAATGGAGCGAGGGGCGGCTTGTGTGGTGCCTATGTTCGAGGGAGCATCTAGCACCATGACTCTTTCATCTTTGCGGCTATCGGGTATGCAACTAGTTGAAGAGGAGGAAGCCAAGAAGGGTGAGGGCACTTACTTAGCAAGTCTCAAGAGGGAAGATAGCATCGCGCCATCGACCGAGCAGCCACCAAAGGAGATGGTGGGCGTCCTCAAGGGGAAGAAGGACGCTATGCCGCGTGGGTAGCTATCAAGGGAAGTGAGGGACGTCCTCAAGGGGAAGAAGGACGTTGTGCCAGGCGAGTTTGAGAAGCAGCGACCACCTAAGAGGAAGGTGGATGATCAAGGCAAGCTTAACCGGGGGGCCAAGCTACAATCCGTGGCACCATGTGGGACGCCATAAAAGTTGGAGGGATCAGCACTCGGCAGCGATGTCCGAGACAAAGGTGGAGAAATCCGTGGGCTAAGCAAGTGGCTAAGTCGCGGAATGAGAAAACTTGTCTTGCATGCAAACACGACAAGGCGGAGGAGCACACAAGGAGGCAGCCAAGGGATTACAACCTTGGGGACTTGGTGATGGTCAAGACCCTAAGGAAGGTGCACAAAGGGTTTGTGCCGAGGTGTGAAGGACCCTTTCTCGTTGTGGCAAAGTTTGGAAAGGCGTCTTACAAGTTGAAGTTGCCGCCTAAGTCGAAGATACATCCGGTCTTCCATACGAGTTTGTTGAAGCCTCATCATGTAGGTGTGGAAGACCATGATCGTGGCAAGAGTCGTAGGGCACCGACAGCGGAGGTGAAATCCTATCACAAGGGAGCCGAGTATGTGCTTAGCGGTGAAGCTCAATTAAAGGCAAGGGGTTGCACCAACGAGGCGTTGCTTGGTCAAGCAGGAAGAATTGCCGAAGACGGGAGCGACTTGAGAGCCAGTGGAAGACCTTTTGCAGTTCAGCATCATTGTGGATTGACTTCGCGATGAGGGCGTCGCGAGATTAGGTGGGGGAGAATGTCACGAACCGATTTGGAAGTAAGCTGAATTTTGGAGGTTATGCCATGCGGGCGCTCATTAGGCACTTACGGGACGCTTACTTGGCAATGGCCATGGGCAAGGTCTCCGGAAGGTTCATGACATCTCTACACACTTATGTCTTGTAAATATGTGTATATGCCAGAGTAGTGATGGATAGCTCTAGAATGGTAGGAGAACATTCTAGGCATTCTAGGAGGAGTCTAGAATAGTAGTGAGGCTTGTGAATATTGTGGAGAGTTCTAGAGGGTGAATGAGAACCGTAGGATGCAATGTAATCTCCACCGTCCGTTGAGGAGGTGAACTAGTATATAAGGCCAAGGCCTCACTTGGCCAAGGCATCCATGAGAAGTGTGATCCAAGTATCCTTGTACAAAGCTTTCTCGAAGTAATATAGTGGGAATCATTCCCAAACTCTTGTGTTCTCTTGTTTGTTTGTTTCTAACATCGCCAGCTCAAAGGGGCAGGCTGACTTAGCGTGCAAGCGGGGGCTTGATAGCTAAGTGCCGCACGGTCCGACTTAGGGAAGTCGTTAGTGCCGTGACATAAAGCTCGAGTTTAAGCCATGAATGCCTCGATTATGATACTTCGTGCATGTTTGCCTAATTAAGCTACGAGTGAGATATTAAAAGTCTACTACAACATGGGGCTAAGCTATCAGAAATTCTAGTTTTGAAGAGAAAATTTCTACAATTATTTCTCCTTATTAACTGGAGTGATTCCTATATAATTGACTCTTTTTACAACTTTGAGATTCCAAAACCTGTATTCCCTACTGCTCAATCTTATCTGCTCTGAAAAGTTTAGATGAACTACTACTTTAGCTGCTTGACTCTTATTTATCTCAAGTAAAGCTTATTCCAGACATCGATGTTGATTTGCTAAATGCTTTCGCTCTTCTGTTCAAGTACACTGGAGTGTAAATAAGAAAAAATATTATGTTGTCTTGATAGGTAAATCAATTTTTTTAGTTTGTTGTAATCCTGTCCTCCTGACCTTGCCTTTTTCTTTCAGGTTAAAAGCATTGGTGGCTATCCCAAAGGTTCAACCGCGATTTGCTATAGCTATATGGAAGAAATACCCCACAATGAAATCTCTTCTGAGTGTTTACATGGATCCAAGTAAAGTGGTGAGTACTCAATCAAAGTAAGTAGGCTTGTCTGTTGGCAGTTGACGCTATGGGCCCATTTGGTTCATTGTCGAGGAGTTCATCGTGAGTCTTATCATGATTACTTTCGGATGTTTGATTCAACAAATAGACGGTGTAATGCAATAGAAATTGCGAGATTGACTGAGATTAACCCTCATAATACGTTGCGTTTATGCGTTTGATTACCTTTGGATGTTTGGTTCAAGGAAAAGACATTGTTCTGCAACAGAAATTACCAAAATGACTAAAATAGCCCCCCCAATACGTTTTGTCTGTGTGTTTGGTATTCCGTTATATTCGAGTACAATAGCCATCTAATTTTTTAATTTAGTTGGCACTATATTTCGATTCTTTTGAAGGACAAAAGTGAATACTACTTTTGATGGAAACATGAAATCTGAAATGGAAATACTAAAGAAATTAACATAACAAGCAAACAAAACAGGCTTCCCAAAAGCTGCTAAGATTTCGTAGCCGTAACCCATTAAAAATAATTTGAAGGGGCAGTATGGCAATACAATGTTGATTTCCATTACAGAGTTGAGTTTGATGAGAAAAACACCTGTGTGAGGGAGTGAACCCCCACTGGGCATGCATGGGATTACACTTAAAGGTCATTACAGCTTACAGGGTGAACACACTTATTTTTTCCGATTGCGGGTCTAATTTCACCCGTAATGGCCTCTAGACGATTAACCAAACGGGTTCTAGATTGTGAGATCTATGCGACACTTTGTCTCGCATATTTTCCCCTTTATATACACCATTCAACTTGTGTCCACCACCTGGGTCCCCCATTTCTTAAGATCAAAGGAAATGTGTTACTTTTTCTGGTGTGGGTAACGAATACTTGGAGGCTGAAGAACAAGAATCTGGATTGGTAGTTAAAGAAGCAAGTGTTATGGAACCTTTCAGGATTTCCAGCTCGAGTTGATGGGTTTATATATGGATAGAATTTACGAAGCATCAGTTGCCAAGAAATCTTGTTTAGGGGGATCAGCCATTGAACTGGAAACTGGACACTGATTTTCATGACCATTTCATCTGTACTGTTAAAATTTATCAATTAAAGGTAGAAAGTCGTTGATTAGAAGGGTGTTTTAGATATTCCTCCAGCAGGGGATGGAGCAAAACAGCTTCCTTTTGATCTAAGTCGCTTGTAATCAGCTATCTCTCACCTATTAAAGGGAGAATCAGCACTAAGCAAGAAGTTGGCTGTTCTGTAAAATTGACAGGTGCATGAGAAAGAATTTCTTCTTGAGGATTTGACAACAGAGGGGTTACTTGGTGAGGAAAGAAGATTGGGCGAGGTTTGTTCCAAGAGAGTGTACAGAATATTAATGGCGCAATGCGGGAGCATTTTGACTGATGATGTTGAGCATGGAGCTGATTTCTTCAGCTCTCGATGTTCTTCATGAGGTATTCATTGTAACTGATCATGATTACTCCTCTATTCTTTTTGTCTCTTGTAACATGCAGTTTGGAGTATGTATGTACTTGGTTGTCAATTCTTAAAATGGAATTAGAACTGATCTATGTCATAATTTGATCATATGACGTCTTTTTGGTTTTGCTTTAGCAAATTTAGAGGCATTCCGAATGATAGACATACTCTACCTGATGTATCGTAAAGTTAAGCATCACTCAGAAATATCAATCGCTCTTGTGCTCTTTATTGTCAGTTTGTGACCTGCACTACTTGCGTTTCTGTACTATTTACTCTAATATGAGCATTCACTGGGAAGCCTACTAGAATGTGTTACTCTCTTATTTTCAGCAGGTGAGAATTTTTTAAATCCTTTGCGTAAAGAATAGATTGTGAATACGTGTTTGTACTTGAAGTTATTCATCATTGGTGCATATTTATCGATATTTTTCAGGATAAATATGCATTAATTTATACATGTTCACAAACCTCCGATTCTTATAATCATCTTCAGGATAATGTTAAAAGTAGCTATTTATGATCATATTAACGTTCTTTGTATATGTAGCCATCAGCATCTTTGTTAAAGCTTTGCGTATCATTTTGTCTAATACAGCGATCTGAGTAGTTTCTAGAATCATAAATTCAAATATACTTGTTGCAGATTATATTATCTCATGAATTAGAAGGTGTCGTTCTCTCCAGTATTTTCTTAATTTTGGTTGCTTCTGGGTTTCTAAATTCGAACAGTTGCTGTCAGCTTCTGAATAGTAAATATGATAAATATAGTGTGTATTTAGCATCAAAACAATAGTTAACGTGGCATCTTCGCATGGGGTTTGGAGGTTGCAGAGGTACTGCAAGGTAATTTATGCCAGTGAGTGTCTGTGGGGGGGGGGGGGGGGGGGTTTAATTTGCTTCCAAGCATCTCAAAACTGTGTTTCGGTTGATTGAAATACACCAGCTGCCACCATACTTTGTATGGAGTCTCAAATTGTAACTTAACCTTTGTTTTATGTCATATTGGCCTCTGAACTTTCCAACTGCATTAATCAGGCAGTTCTGCTAGGTCAACAAGAGTACTTTTAGGTGCCAATGTGCCTCTCACGTCCCCTTCTATTCTCCCTAGAGCCAAACATTTTGTTTTTGCAAAAGAAGTCGAAGAGATAAAAGTTTCTTTCCCAATCGTGGGCAGTGAGACACAGCAGCCCCACAAATTCAAAAGCAGAAAAACAGCCGCGTTACCTTTGCATAAGGTGGAGCTACCACTCACCCCATCTTGTCTATTGTTGAACCCATTGGACCTAGACACGTAGTGGACCTATTCACTAAAGGATTCAACTGTGCTGGTGGCTCCACCACCCCCCCACATGTGACCAAACTTTAGTGGCCTCTCCCACCATATTAAACCCATTTGATTAGATCAGTGATGCCATTATATCATTTCCACTGGTTGCTAGTCTGGTTCAACCACCACCGGTTCCAACCAACTCTCTTCTTATTTTAGAATTTATAAGTACTTCATTCATTACGACAAGTACACATTTAGCTAGCTACATGACAAAAGTGAATTTGATAGCGTTTATGTAACTTGTTTGTTGCGCAAACCGAAGTGATCCAGGTATTATGACTAATGACTTCGGAGGGTGTTAGTGAATCGCTCAACCTCGTCATTCTAGACCTAGCAAACCCGTAATGTGGTGTTGATTGGAATGTTGGCCGAAGCAGCGATGATAGTAGATAAAAACGCATCTCTGTTCTTTAAAATAAGGATGAGGCACAGTGATTTGATTGTCCATTCTTTTGGACATGGACTGCGCGAAATGTATTAAAACGATGAAGCTGCAGCCATGGTAGTCGGAAAAACTTGGTTATCGGTTAAGAAACTTAGATGGCATGGTGTAAATTGCTGATAGGTTGGGCAAAAATGAAAAAAAAAAAAAAAGAAGGTGAAATAAGATATGATTGTCCAGTGTTGACAGCAGTGTGTTGATAGGAGAGCCTTATCTCTCCAGCAGAGTATGTCCACACACACGTATGTTTATGTACTGCCGTTACATGGTTTGTTCCACTGATATTTCCTTCAATAACATAGTTGAGCTTTGGTAAACGTAACATCATTGGAGCATCATATATCTAACTCCTATGTTGCTATACACGAATCTCCATATAAATCCTTCATCATCAAATCAAAGTCACCCTCATGGCCCATGCATACCGCACTAACGCACACAAAATGTTCTGCATGGGGTCCATCCTGTGTTATCTCTTGCACTCCAGAATGTTATATATCACTACTAAGCTTGATACCTCCTCCCCACTTCCATAAGCTCTGAAGAGATCATGGAGAAATGCAAATCCTTTCCAGATTACTCCTACTCTCAAATAGAAATAGAAGCCCGGTTTGGGTTCGAGGACCGGACCAAGTCGTACAGCTTCAATGGCCAGGGTGACAATCCAGAGGTCAAGAGGAGGAAGAGGGTGGCTTCTTATAATATGTACTCCATGGAAGGCAAACTTAAATCATCGTTCAGGAACAGCTTCAAGTGGATCAAGAACAAGTTTACAGACAAGTGCTATGATTCGTCGTGATTGATTTTTCGTTCTCATTGTTGGATGATCAGAAGAAGTTCTCTCCATCAAGCAATTCGAAGTTTGTGTATGTTTTTTGAATGGTATGTAGTCATGTGCCTTAGAAGCATGCGGTGCTTTCATATACTACTAGATCTTGACTGTAATTACGGAGATAACTGAGATGTTTTTGAAGTTCATACATAGGTTAATTGTGGTTTGATATAATGTTTTGATTTGAGCAATCACCTTTCACCTCGCTCTGTGTGGGTTGGGGCTGGAGAAATCCATTAAGGCTTTCAAAGTTAACCAGGTAAATGAGTTTGTTGTTACTTGTAGGTAGTTGAATATAGCAAAATTAACCACCTCCTATAAAGAACAATATAAGGTACTATATGACTTGCAAGATCAACATCAAGCAGCATCCACAAAAAGATACTCAAAAAATTATGTTTATTGATTTGTATATAGCTCTGTTCAGTTGAGTAAAGATTACTGAGAAAGCAATCTAAAATGTATAAGATGAAATTTTCGAGCCAAACAGATTTCATCTTCCATTACCTAATGTTCTTCCAGACCAAAGAGCTTTGATATCTTTTCCACGTCAAGTGTTCGGAAATCAACCGTAGACATGGACCTGTGGTGGAGGCTCTTTCTGTTCTCCTCAATGTGGTTGACAGTTTCGGTTATCGAGGCGAGTAAGAGGGGAAAATTCTTGATGTTTTTGAGAGCATTAGGATGTGCTTCAGTTCTTGCGGAGCGGTTGCGCATAGCATGAAATGCTGGAGATGGGGAAGAAGGTGGGCTTCCTTGACTCGTGCTTGATTTTCTAGCATGTCTGCTGGAGGAGGCGCTGCTACTTGCACTGGTGCCCATCTCTTGGTTTGGCTTCTCCAGCTAGAAATTGGAAAGAAGAGTGAGACCAAACTTATCATATGGTTTACATCCTAGTATATGGTTATAAACTGAATATAGGCTGCAAGTTACATTGTACGTGATATTACGGAATGTTCTTGTCCACCTTAGAAGTTGCTTGTGCTCTCGGATGCTTTTCAAGTAATAATGCTCTAATAGTAGCCATTCTAAGGTAAACTAAAATTGATAAAACCAAACAATTGCTTCCTAGACTTGCTAAACTAGTGTGAGATTTACCTCTTTAGAAGATCCCAAATCTTCTTTGCCATGCTCAGTAACCGAGTCCTTTCTTCTATGACTTTCGCGATTTTTTTTGGACCTTTGCTTTGCTTTTGAAGTCCTGTTCCTGAAAAATAGGAATACCCAGCGAGATAATTCATTATCGAGGCATTTTATCATCCCTAGTAAAGGAATCATAGCTATTCCTCGTGTTAAACAAAATTGTCCAAGTTGGTCGAAGGCATTTTATGAAAAAGGAAAAAACATTTCAGTTCCTAAGAAAGAGAACGTACTTCTTCCGGTCGTTGGCTTGAGCGGGCACATCCTCCTCATAGTTCATTGCAGGAAGACCAGAAAGGTCGCATGCTAATGGACTTGAACTGAAGAACTGTAAGCAGGAAGAACCACTTAATTAGATGAAAAGCATCAAATGTCAGCAGCAGTAACTCAGAAAATCAGGAATAGCTAGGATATGACTATAGCGGATGAAAAAAATGTAAAGGCTGTTTCAAAACAAACGCTAATCGTTCGCATGAGTGGTTCTAAACTCCCATATACTCTACCAGTGTTTTCAGATAAATTTTGCTGGAAGTCTGACAATAATTTCTTTACCTTCTCCTCCTTTTCACCTAATCAAGTTTTACTGATGTGCTAAGAACGTGTGTTGGTTAATGGCTGCTCCATTGAGGTGCCATAAAGCTTCGAATGAGCGTCTCTTTCCTGCTGAGAATGTTGAAACGGATTTCAAGTGGAGGGCATGATACATCTCTTTTAGCCGAACCGGTGGACTCACCCTTGATAGGCAAATTGGTGCTTGTAAAATTAGGTGCAAGAAGAATAGTTGAATTGTAGGTAGAGTGGCATTCATTACTTAGATTTTTCCCCACCTTCATAATCCTTTCATGTCTGCTACTTCTTCCCACATCTCCCTCCTAAGTCCTAAATCACCTGCCTAGGAAGCACCACTCTAAATTGTTCTCCACATTCTGAAACAGATGAAGGACAGAGTAAGAAGTCTGAGGTGTGCCCACCCTCCCTCTCAGCCACCCCACTAACCCATATGATTAGTATTCATTCGACCATCCACCATACCAAGTGTTACCTGCTGTGTCCATGTATTACCTCCCAAGTGTTGGTATGACAGTCCCAGACAAATCGTCCAGCTTTGTTGCTTGCAAGCAGCCGATATGTGGCCTTCACCACTGCTCTCATGTCAGGGTTCAAGCAAGCCCCTCACATTTCAGGAAAGATTGAGCAACTTCAATTTAGTACAATCTTTCTAAACCACCCTTTATCCGTCCACTCAAACGGCTACCTATATCTATTTTATCGAGCTTCCGCAAGCAAAGTGACCTTAAGCTCAGTAATTCAAGTTTCTCTACTTCTTCTTCTACCTCTTCCCTTGCTTTGTCTAAATTTCTGTAACACTCCTTACCTCGAAAGAACATTATCCACTGAACTTTGAACTTCCACTTAATTAGAACTAAGGTAGCCTTGGCAGCAATAACGTTGCTTCAGACCAGGGATCCTAACGCAGAAATAACATCTCTGCAACAGCATATGTAAGCTTACGTATATGTAATCCTCCCCAGAACCCTCAGTAGCAGGAGCCTTGAACTGGGCTAACCCAATTTTAGAATTCATGAGATGCGGAAATTGGTGGTAACAAAGAAAAGTAAACCCAATGGCAACTCACTTCAGCTTGTACAGCAGACGCAGCAATACCCCGAAGCGGTGGATCCACGGCAAGAAGTGTACTCAAGAGACCAAACGCAGAGGAAGGGAGACTTGTGAAAGACTCCTGAAAACTGGGTTTATATTGTGTTGGTGGTCGGAATGTCGTCGGAGGCTTCAATTTTTTCCAGTAATCTTCTGATGGTGAACCACAAAGCTTGAAGATTCTGTGAAGCTGCTCGACCTGTTTACACAAACAAATTGATGAACTTACTAAAAACTCCAGAACCCTTTAGTAGATCATTGCTGCGTGCGCTTAAAAGTGCCAATGGGAAGTTACAAGTCCCAAATTTAAAATGATTTGTTAAGCACTTATAGTCATTATTTGTGTTGAAACGATTTAATGCGCTTACCATATAACGTAATGGGTTCGAAAACATACCGTACGAAGTCTTCGAAAATTCCGACGTAAGATCCTTGTTGTTACGAGCCTCCAACACGCTTGATCTTTATCGTAGGTACGAAAATGGCTACTAGAGTCGAGTTCTTCGTCCACGAACCAAATCCTAGAATTTGGTGATTACTCTAGAGAGAGTGCTATAGAGAGAGGGACTTTATGTCTGTGACTTGTAGTCTATGACTTGTTACTTTATTGAGATATCTCTAGCCTTTATATAAAGATACAATTAGAGACTGACTTTACCTCAAACTCTTAGGAGATAAAGATGTATTTACCTCAAGCACTTAGGAGATAAATATCATATAATTAACTGTAATTATCCAGACTAAAAAAATACACATTATCCGTTAGTGGGCGGATAATGGGACCACCGACCCAATTTATTAATAGCTTCCACTCGCCCACACACAGGGCAAATAAATCGTGCAGTCCCTCCTTATCTCTTGTCCACTCATCTCCTCATACTGGAAATGGAACGTGCGACCTACGAGAAAGGATGTCCAATTGAGGAGTATTGTATTAAGTCATCACCAAACTAACACAATACATCACTCCAAAAAAGTCTCGTATGTACCCCAGATAGTTCAACTACACCAGATTAAACACTCTCAAATCCCTCATAGTGAGCAGTGTTAAACCTCTCACATGTTATGTATTCATGACTCATATCGAAACGAAAATCGACAAAGTCACCCGGGGCTATGAATCTCACAACATGATGTAATATTGAACTTTCTTCCCAAACCCCTCATGTCATTCCAATTAGACCCAACCGCTTTCCTAGACATGCCCCGCGAGACCGCATCATCCATGATCCAATGGTACATGCTAAAGTAGCGACATTGAGTATTCTCTTCATGACATAGTCTAAGGTGAGAAGGGTACTACATAGGATCAAAAGTATTTCGATCCAAGTGGCTCACACAGTGACGAAGCAGGGATTCATTCATCACTCCCACTGTCGATCTGCATTTAGCACATGCAGTATAATTTGCATGCTATGGCGTAACCCGCAAGGGCGTGTCACATAAATGTAAAATACGCCATACGAATCTGAGTCTAGTCGCTGTACAAGCGCCTAACCTGAGTTTTTCAGCCCAGTCACTCTTATAGTGCATGTCTGAAATCTCATATTCGGCTGTAAACATGCTACATAGAGTTTGTGGAGATACTCTATGATCGACCTACATTTTTAGGTCTCATCTTAGCTCCAACTAAGGCGACATGTTTGCTTCATAAGCTGTATCATCTTATTCGCCCTCTTGGCGCCTAAGACAATTATGTCTCATCTTGCTCGTTATCTTAGCGCCAAGGTGAATTACCCGTGTGAGTGGGTCAATTCGAGCCTGGTGACATTCTCAATAAGGATGCATATGTAATCACAAAGATTATCCATTCATTCCAAAATAAACTCAAATCAAGGAACGAAAAATTTAATTTAATAAATGTCAAGTACATAAGATGCCATAAACATATCAAAAACTACGTAGTCCCATAGTCCTAATGTGAGAAAGGAAAACATATCTAGCAATAGGCTTGGTCAAAGGATCAGCCACCATTCTGCCAGTAGGTATATGCTTCATGGACACCTCTCTTTGCGCAACTAAAGTTCTAATGAAGTGATAACGAAGGCCATGTGTTTGGCCTTCCCATGATATTTGGGGTCCTTTACAAAATCTAGGGCAATTGTATTTTCACAGTGAACAACGACAGCCTCATCTATATGAGTTGTAACCCCTAGAGCCTGTATGAATGACCTCAACCAAACAGCTTCCTGGACTGCTGCTGAACAAGCAACATACTCCGACTCCATCGTGGATAGGGCGATGCAAGACTTTTTCTTGCTGTATCAAGAGATAGCTCCACCTGAAGTGGATATGCACTCATCTCTATCAGCGCCCCAATCATCATCGTGGTACCCTCTCAGTCTCAAGTCTCCACCATGACAACACAGGACGAGATCAGCGGTTCCAAGCAAGTATCGAAGGATCCTCTTCACCGCATTCCAATGAGCGAGTCTAGGATTACTCTGATAACGACTCATCATTCTAACGGCATAGCAGATGTCTGGACGCTTACACAGTATAGCATACACCAGACTTTTTACTGCAGCCGCCTAAGGCACTTTGGACATCCGATTCATTTCCTCATCATTCTTTGGCCATTGGTCTGTTGTTAAAGTACATGCCTTGTCCATTGTAGTGTCTATGGGTTTTGAGTTATGCATACGAAATCGTTCAATGACCTTATTGATTTATGTCTCTTGAGACAAACCGAGAAGTCTCTTTGGACGATCACGCATGATTTTAACCCCGAGCACATAATTAGCTTCTCCCATGTCATTTATCTCAAAAGTTGAGGACAACCACTGCTTAGTGGCAACAATGGAACTCATGTCGTTCCCCGCTAAAAGAATGTCACCCACATACAAAGAAAGGATTAGAATATTTTTCTTGAATCGTTATACGTAAACGCAATGGTCTTGTTCAATCATTTCAAAACCTATAGAGGTAATGGCATGATGAAACCTAAAGTACCATTGCCTAGACGATTGTTTGAGACCATACATAAAACATTTGAGACGGAAAACTTTGCGCTCATGTCCTTTGACTTCAAAACCCTCGGGTTGAGCCATATAAATCTCTTCGTCTAGTTCTCCATTGAGAAACGCAGTCTTAAAATCCATATGAAAAAGTTCTAAATCTTGCTGGGCGACAATAGCTAGGATCAGGCGAATTGAAGCAACTCTCACCACTGGGGAGAAAGTGTCTTCATAGTCCACACCCCGCTAGCCTTTCGCCACAAGACGTGCCTTATACTTGTCAATTGACCCATTTGCCTTGCGCTTTACTTTTAAAACCCACTTGTTTCCAATAGTCTTGCGCCCTGGCAGAAGGTCAATCAACTCCAAGACCTGATTCTTTTCTATTGAGCTCAACTTATCCTTCATTGCAGCCATCCACTCATTACTAGCAGACGAAGATAAGGCTTCTTCCACAGAAGTAGGCTCGTCTTCATCATTTGGAGTGCACATAAGAATTTTTCTGTCAATCTCAAAACGACAACGTGGAACTCTTCCTCATGCACCTCTACGCAGTTGAGAATCTTGTTGACCTAATGGTCCTTGTGGTGTGCTCCCACTATCTGGGATACTCCCACTAGGTTGAGGGTCACTTATACTATCTTCAGCGACAACCGGATGAGGAACTAATTCCCAACCTTCGTTTGGAGATGGTAAAGTGGCTTCAACCTCCTCTAACTCATCATAGAGGTCAAGATTCTTACTCGCATCTCCAATGCTAGGAAAATCACTCTCTATGAAATCGACATCACAAGACTCTATTTCAGTCCTTCCACCGTTTGGATGTTCACCATACATCACATAGCCTTTAGCCCTAGTTTCCCATAGTTACGAGAAGTACTGTGAACATAACCTGCTGAGCCCCATGGGCACAAGTTATCCAAATTTGGCTTTTGGCCATTCCAAAGCTCATAAGGGGTGGATTTGACTGACTGTGAAGGCACACGATTAAGTATATAGGCTGTAGTCAAAAGGGCATCCCCCCAAAAAGAAATTGGAAGGTTTGCTTGCTCCATCATAGACCTAACCATGTCTAAAAATGTTCTATTCCTTCTTTCCGCAACACCATTTTGTTGTGGAGTATTAGGAATAGTAAGTTGCCTGTGTATCTTTTTTTCCTCACAAAACTTCTTGAAGTGATCTGACAAATATTCGCGTCCTCGGTCAGTGCAAAGATTTTTTAAATTCTGCTCTTTCTGATTCTCAACCTCTGCTACAAAGCGTTTGAAACAGTCCAAAGCTTCATAGCGGTGAGATATCAGATACACATAACCATATCGCGTATAATCGTCTATCAGTGTAAGGAAATAAGAGGCGTTATGGCGTGCTTTTACACTCATAAGTCCACATATGTCAGAGTGAACTAGCCCAAGTGGCTGAGTTACTCTCACAGCCTTTCCAAAAGGCTTCCTGCATGCTTTACCGGCCAAACAAGCCTCACAAGTTTGTAGATTGACTTTTGTGAGTGGGCCTAAAAGGCCTTCTCTAGCCAAACGAGTCATTCTATCTTGGACTATGTGGCCCAGCCTCGCATGCCAGGTGGAAGAATCATTCATTATATTATCATTCACAACATAAGAATAAGAGGACTGAGAATCAATTAAATCCAATTGAAAAAGACTATCCACGCGAAAACCATGTTCGAACAAAACATCATCCAAAAAGATGTCCAACTTATTACCCTTAAAAAGAGAAAACATCAGCGCTTGCCATTTGCATTGCGCGAACCCCCTTGCGTTTCTTTAATTTCCCTTCCTTTGGCGCATAAGTGCTACCCTCGCCTTTCGTGCCTTTCTTACTTTGTCTTCCGCGCTTGCCATTTGCATTGCGCGATCCCTCTTGGGTGACATAAGTGAAGGTCCTGCCAGCGTCTCGAGTCTTAGCCTCAAGGATGACATGTTGTGAAACATCAGAAAAGTTCTTGATGTTTTCACTATGGGTCAATATCTGTTTCATATTGGCCCATGAAGCAGGAAGGGACCTTATGACAGCTCTGACTTGCTGCTCATCTGTGAGCGCATGTCCAGCATCCCTCAGCTTACCAATCATATTGGACATCATCCTTAGATGTTCACTCATGGTATGCTTAGGGTCTTTTGTGTACTCCTCAAACTTGATCACAAGGCCACGAAGCCACGTAGTTGAGGTTCCACCAAAAGAGAACTTGAGCTGATACCATAAAGATTTGCAAATTGGAAGTTCAACAAACTGCCCAATTAGATCATTTTGCAAGCTGCTCAATAAGGTGTAGCGCGCACTACGATCTTTCTCATTCCATTTCTGGTAGGCAGCGTGGTCTCTTAGGGGTTGCGCCTCAGTTGGCGCGACCATCTCCTTGGTCAAGTGCTCCTCGAGCTCTTGTTCGTTCAGCATGAATTTCATCTTTTTGTGTCAAACGTCATAATTATCTCCGTTAAGTTTCTCACCCTTAACGAGACCAGTTATGAAATTCTTGGTAGTCATTCTATTCACTACATTAGTTTGCGCAAAGAAAAGACATTAATTATACATCCTTCTATTTATTTCAAAAAATTCAAATGAAAAACATAATCCTTCCTTACATCATGAAATCAAAAATTTGCTAAGCTCGTAATCATCTCCCATGTATGTGAGTTGGGAAAAATATTTTTCAAGTAATTTTTTGCTATAAATTTCATCATCATATAAGTCACAATGTAATAAATCATCCACATGATAATTTAGAACAATATAAAAGTACCATACAAAGTGTGCAAGGACTCCATTGAATCCTATTAGCATTCTTAAAACAAAAGTAAACACATAATTTTATTTTAGAATGCCAATATAATATCCATCCATTTAACCTAAAACTAGCATGCTCAAATAACAACATAAAGGGCAATTAAATGGATGAATATGCCACATTCTCCTTCCAAGGAAAACGGGCGACAAAGCCTTGAAAAATAAATGGTTTAAAAGGTGTGGGCTTACCAAAGCCCAACAAATATACTTTAACAAAATATTTTTAAACCATAACATTAATCAAGGCTAATGAATTAAACATAATTTATCCATGTCATATAACTCTCCAAAATATTTATTTCCGCCCACGAAGTGCAAAAAATAATATTTACGCATTATTCGTATTTTTTTGGGAACCACAAAAGTACCACAAAAATACTCACAAATAACCCAAAAAACGAGAGATAAATTCTTAAAAGATGAAACAGTAAATTTAACCCTAATATACCCTCTGGAATTAAAGAAAAAATTTATGTGTGTATAAAATAAAAATTTTAAGCTAATTATTACAGAAAAAGCTGTTTAAAACTTAAACAGAACACACACATAAGGTATAAAGGTAAATTTAATACCATAGATAAAACTTCAGAAGCCAATACAAATCTCCACGCGCCATATGTGGGTAAAAAAACGGCCGGAAACAACCTTCACACGCCTCCACGCGCCGCCGTGAGCGTCGGGCAGCCACTGGGAGTCCTTGAAGTAGGCGTGTGAGGAGCACGCACGCATGTGGGCACGCAGACTGATCCGCGTGTGGGGCGGTGGAACAGCAGGCTTGGATGGCACGTGTGGCGCGTGTGCGACGCGGCTTGGCGCCTGCGCGGCTCGGCTTTCGCGCGTGTAGCCCGTGCGCTTCTCCTTTGGCGCGTGGCGCGTGGCGCGCGTCTATGGCTTAGGTGGTGCGTGGCGGCTCCTCTTGGGCGCGTGTAGGGCTGTATACGAACCGAGTTCGAGCCGAACATAGGTGTGTTCGAACTCGGTTCGTTTAAGTTTTGGTATGTTCAAGCTCGACTCGTGTTCGTTAAAAGCAAAAAAATCGATGTTCGAACTTGGCTCAAGTTCATGACTGTCAAACTCGGGCTCGACTCGCTCAACTCGTTTAACAATACGAGTTGATCTCGAGTTCAAAAACTCAGCTCGTGTTCGAGTTCAACTTAACAAATCCCTACATCTGCATAAAAAAAAAATTCCCAAATCCTTTAAGCTAATCAACTTCCAACAAATCCTTACATCTGCACAAAAAAATCCCCAAATCCTTCAATCTAATCAAACTAAAATGAATCCAAAATGATTTTATAAAAGATACATGAGGGATGCACTGACGCAGAATAAAAACACTACAAATTAAAAGAGATCTTGGAGATCTTGATCGATTGGTGAATGGTGATGAAAACAAAGAAACGAGATGATGCATGCGCCGGCTACGGGGAGAGGATGACTTTGAAGACATGCGATGATGGCATTGTTGACAGGCGGAGACACATCATAAATGGCGTTGTTGACGGCGTCGAAGCCTTGATGTGCATGCTTGGAGAGTCATCGCACACCTCCGTTGTAGGAGGCATCCGCCGATGGATCTGAGGCCGCTAAGGATCGCTTCAGTAAACTCGGGTGGGGTCGATTGAGGCGCCTTATCACGATGCTTCCCTAGAGTGGTAGCCAAAGTAATGGCTGAATCTTCTTCTTCAATGTAAAAGTGGGGGGAGAGAGAGAGAGAGAAGGGGGGCTATGTGGGATTTGTGATGAGTGTGTGAGAGATCAGACGACTTTGGCGGTGGTCTGGCCGGCGGTGTGGACGGTGGTCTGGCCGGCGGTGTTCTTGTGTGATGAGAGAGAGGAGGATGAGGGTGCTTGACTGTTCGAGTATCTGAGAGAAGGAGGCGGTGTGAGCGGTGGTCTGGCGGCGGAGTAAGGGTGTGGTCTGGTCGGCGGAGTGGGGTGTGGTATGGCCAGCAGTATATCGATGAGAGAGGGGCACGGGTGTTTTTTGAGACTTGAGTTGAGTGAGTGTGATGAGAAGGGAAATGAATTTGGTGATAGAGAAAACCATAGAGGATAAGTGATCCAAATGCTTCCACGTCTCACCACATGTCCCAATACACAGATATTTTTCAATTTCAATTGAGTATAAACGAACGTATGTTCGTTTATAGGACTCAGCTCGTGTTCGGCTCGTTAAATAAACGAGCCCTCTTGTTCACGAACATTAATAAACAAACATCATTATGTTCAAACTCGACTCGTTTAATAAATGAACACTAAAATTGTGTTCGTGTTCGGTTCACTTATTACATGAACGAGTTTTAGAGAGAACGAACATCGAGTTGTTCGTGAACAACTCTGTTCATTTACAGCCCTAGGCGCGTGGCACGTGTAAACTACTGTTCATCATCTTCATTAGAAAACCCTAATTTCACAGCTGCCGCCATGTCGCGATGCCAACTTCCAAAGGCCATATCTCTCTTGTTTTTAAGCCAAATAATGCGTACGATATATCGTTGGAAAGCTTATGCGACATAGATTAGTTATGTACCAAGAGATCACGAAAAAAACTGAATATGTTGCTCCGAATTTGAGTCCCTAAACTCGAAAAAACCACTGTTTTCTTGAAAAATAAAATCATGATTTCTCACAAACCATGCATCCAATAATCACGAAATTTTATGGAGTTCATCCTCAACCATAGGAGAACAAAAAAATATAATTATTTTTTAGAAAAACATGCTCAATAAATTTTTAATTTTTGTAATGGGTCTCGATCATGTATTCGGAAAAAATCGCAACATGCACATAATTATACTAGCATGTTAAAGGCGAATCAACAAGTAATCATGCTCTGATACCAATGTTGAAAAATGATTTAATGCGCTTACCACATAACGTAATGGGTTCAGAAACATAACGTAATGGGTTCAGAGACATACCGTAGAAGTCTCCGAAAATTCCGACGTAGGATCCTTGTTGTTACGAGCCTCCAACAGGCTTGATCTTTATCGTAGGTACGAAAACGGCTACTAGAGTCGAGTTCTTCGTCCACGAACCAAATCCTAGAGTTTGGTGATTTCTCTAGAGAAAGTGCTATAGAGAGAGAGACTTATTGTCTGTGACTTGTAGTCTATGACTTGTTACTTTATTAAGATATCTCTAACATTTATATAGAGATACAATTAGAGATTGACTTTTACCTCAAACTCTTAGGAGATAAAGATGTATTTACCTCAAACACTTAGGAGATAAATATCATCTAATTAACTATAGTTATCCAGACTAACAAATACACATTAGTGGGCGGATAATGGGACCACCGACCCAATTTATTAACAATTTGAAATGGAGTCGTCCTGTTATTCCTGCTTCTATATGCTAAAAGATAAAGCAGAAGCAATTAAAAACAGTAATTCAAAGAATTAAAGATGGTATTGCATTCGTTTCGTAGCTTCCCAATAAATATTGTATGAAAAGAAGTCATCTTATTTTTAAAAACGGTTGCCAGAAGAAAGTGACCAATTAGTCAAGTCATTAACTAGTTCTTCAATCCGCCACGCACTGTGGCTGGAAGTGTTGGCATGACATCAGTGGGAAATCACGATCAGGTTTCACTGCTGAAAGTTTTATAGAAATAATTAGAAGATGTACCTCTGTCCTACCAGGCATAATTGGCCTTCCTATAAACATCTCTGCCAGCAGGCACCCTGCACTCCAAAGATCAATGCCAACTCCATAGTCGGTAGAACCTAAGAGTAGCTCTGGAGCTCTGTACCAGAGTGTCACAACTCGGCTTGTAAGAGGGCGCTTTTGTTTAGGTTGGTAGAAGTTTGCAAGGCCAAAATCTGCAATCTTTAGCATCCCATTTCTGTCTATCAGCAAGTTGGATCCTTTAATATCTCTATGTAAAATTCCCCTCTCATGGCAGTGCTGAAGACCAGAGAGCAACTGCTGCATATAACACTTGACCTGCATAACGGATTTCACATACCAAAGTTTAAGATTCAGTGGCAAAATCTGAATATTTCCAAAAAAGTTTCACTACTCCCAGCCGTCCCAGGTTCTTCCAGTTTCATGATGACCGTACACCTAAATTTTTTATCGTTGTTCTTTTGCAGCGAAGCTTACATTTTACAAAGGCGCTACTGACATGAGGCGAATGTCCTATTCAACTACTTTTTGAATCTCTGCATTCATTCCAATGGGATATTGTCCTCCTATTGGCAGTTTCCCAAACCGTTGAAGCACTCGACCTCATTTCCAGAGTTTGTTATTTTGACACCAAATTGCTACTGCAAACATATGTACCTAAAAGTGTTAGAGAAGGACTCTCAGACCTGTGGTTCAGTTAGCCTTCCTTCTGGACGGGAGATAACTCTGGTCAAGTCCGACAGCATAAAATCAAAGACCAAATATAGACTATATTGCATTCTAGACGTGGCTAGTCCTTCAAGCTTTATAATATTGGGATGATCCAGCTTCTGTAGTATAATGATCTCTCTTGCCATAAACTTCACGCTCTCCGGCTCTGATGTGTCAAACCGGACCTTCTTCAAGGCAACAATCTTTCCTGTATCCCTGTCCCGAGCTTTATACACATTACTGTACGTTCCCTGACCGACCTGCACAACAAAAATGGCATTCCTAACCCAAGTTTCAATCATATCTTCCTATTTTTCAATAATAAAAGTAGTTAACTGCCCAAGGGCTAGGCCATGTTACAATGGAGCAATCTACCAATCTAATAAAACCCATAAACAAAAAAGACAAAATTGAAAGTTTCTGCTTTCTTTTCTTTCAATACAGACCTTAGAGAGCTTGTCATAGGAATCAGCACTCTTTGGAACCAAGCCAGCCAAGACATCTTTATGAATGTTATCAACAAGCCATTTAGGCCATCCATCCACCAGCTCATCAGCACCGATCTTCTTGACAGATATCCTCTGCGAAACAGTTCCAACACCATTAAATCCTTCCTCTCCTTCTTTACTAATCTTAGCTCCTCCTCCTCCTCCTCCAGCAACATTAACAACAGCCTGAACCTTGACATCCCCTTCCCGCGATAAATTCTTACTTGCACTCCTCACAGGCTGCTTCTGCCCATTGGGTTTCCCACCACTACTCCCCTTGACATACCCACTTTCGAGTTTCAACTTTTCAAGGCCTCTGGGTGGTGTGTAGGGTGTCCCCTTGGCCTGAACACATCCCATTGCTTCACGGCTGCAAGTCTCCGAATCTTGATAACGTCTCTAGGCGTATCCAAGTGTCGATAACAGCGAGGTGACATAGGGTTAGGGGGAGGGTGTGGGATGACAGTCTGAGTGAAGTGTGCATTTTGATTGAGAAAAAAGGAGAAGATCTAGAAGGCAGGTGGTATCACCGTCCCAAGGCCGGCTCTTTGTCTTGGAATCAAGCCAAGAGCTTGTGAAAGGGTCGCTTTCGGGGTTTCAGATTTCTCCGCAGCAACGACAATGGAGGAAAGATTTAAGAGGCGTATCCATTATCAAGGGTTTGGGACTGGTTTTCCAAGGTGTTTTTGTAATGGTTCGCTTACATTGAGAAATTTTAACCGTTAGTTTTGGCGCGTAGGAGATTGTCAAAGGCAGTTATGACACGCACGCCCTAGTCGAAGAAATTTGGCAGGAACCCTTTTCTGTCGTAAAAAGTACAACATTTTGTCTTAAAAAGTACGCATTTTGTTGCCGGGCCGGCAAAAGGAAAAACATCACTAGCTAATAGCTATAGTTAGCTACGTTGTTTAACGCTAAGAAAAAAGCAGTTGCGGTGAAAAAGGTTACGTTCCGAAAACTATATATAAAGTACGGATGAAGTTAAATGACTAATATTTTTTTTTTCTCCATTTAAGATGCCCTTTTGAAATTGAAGTCTTTCATAGAAAATTAGTGGTGATTAGGGATATTTTCTACTTAAAATTCTTTTCTACCACGAAATACCCTTTTTGAATCAGGGTGTTATTTAGAAATAAGAGTGTTTTTTATTTCTCATAAGATATCAAGCATTTTAATTAAACTAACCTTACTGGAATATATGTTTTTGTTAAAGTTAAATGTTTCTTTGACTTTTATTATAAGAGAGAGAGAGAAGAAACCCTATGAAAATCCTAAAAAATACCCGTTGAACTCATATATGCTCTTTGATTACTAAAAGAGTTCCTATCAAAGCCTACCGCCTCTACTCACATTAAAACTAAACTACCTTTGAGCTACTACATGTTGCCATCAAATTCGATTAAGAACAACAACTTGCTGAAAATAGAGTTTTCTATATCTGTTTAGGAGAAATATAATATATCTAAACTAAATTGAATATTTTGTCAAAAACTCAATATCTTTTGATTTTGTACTTCATATTTGTATGTTGATGCGTATGCAACAGATTTGAATTATTTTACATGTGCATAGATTTCAATAAAGAAATATTAGTAAATGCATGCTAAACTAAATTGAATACCTTTTCAGAAACTAAATCATTTTTTAACTTTGTATTTCATTGTATGTTGACGCGAATGCTTATTTGCATTATTATACCTGTATATAGATTTCAATACGAAAGTATTAATACATTGAAACTACTGTAAATCTGAAGTTTTAATTCTATATTTTAAAAACGGACATACTAGTATAAGGAAACTATCTATCATAAAACTAGAGTTTTGTCCCCAAAAAAAAAAAATGCATGTGTAATCCGGACTAGGATTAAATGACTAATCCTTTTTGTTTGTTATGATATCCTTTGTAAATTGAAATTTTTATAAAAGATTAGTAGTGATTAAGAGTGTCTTTTACTTAAAAACCTTTTTTTCCATTAAATACCCATTTTGTACTAAAAGTGTTTTTTTACTTCTCTTAGGATATCAAGTTTCTTTTCTTAAAAGATCCTTACGGGAACATATGCTTTTGTTAGAGTAAAGGTTGTTTTGACTTTGACAATAAGATAAAGAAAAAAAATTGTTCGCAAATCCTATAAAATCACCCTTGACCTCCTGCATGCTCTCTGATTACTGAAAAATTCCTATCAGAACCTAACACCTCCTTTCACGTTAAAAATAAACTACCTTAGAGCTACTACATCTTCTTCATCAATTTCATTTAAAGAAAATAACTTGCAGATAACAGAATTTTCTATAACCTTTAGAATAAATATAATATACCTAAACTAAATTGAATATTTTGTCAGAACCTCAATTCGTTTTTAGTGTTGTATTTCATATTTGTATGTTGATACATATGCCACAGATTAGATTAATGTGCAAATATATAGATTTCAATGCAAACATATTTGTACATTGAAATTTTCAGATTTTAAATACAAACATATTGGTGTAAGAAATCTATCTTAGAACTTTAGTTTTTTAGAAACTTTAAATGCATAAGAATCGTTAGATCGTACCATCTTGCTCCAAATTATAATTTGAGTTAGGGCGAAGTAAATAATCTTATCTTCATATTGAGTTATTGAAATATTCTTATTTGCATTGCAACATATTCTTCGTGTGGTTAAAGTATTTCTATAATCCACTGTAGCTCGGAATATTGTAACACCCCAAACCTTATTGCCTAACCAGTTAATTTAAAATTTTAACGATGAATTTGTAGGAACCATAAGTTATAATTTACCAATAACCATTGGAAGTGATATTAATTGGGGCTTTTTGTAACGATTAGCGTGAGTGACAGTTTTGAAAACTTTTAGCGACATTTTTTGGAAGCGGGGTGAAATAAGCAATTAATAAAAGAAAAAAAGGAATTACTTAAAAAATAAAATCTAAGATGGGACTAAAGGATAAATAAAAGATTTCAACAAAATCTGATTTATTTTAAGAATAATGTCAACTCTTTAAATTTGGAAAAAAAAATAGGGAACAAAGGAAATAAAATGTGAATAGAATTAAGCCTACCTTAATAGCCTGTTTGTGAGTTTCGAAAGGAGAAAAAAAGAAAGAAAAGGAAAGAAGAGAAGAGAAGAGAAAGGAAGAGAAGGGAATATAGTTTTTCTTCTTCTTGTTTGTGAGTTTAAGAGAGAAAGGAAAGCATCATTATTTTCCTTTGTTTCTTAGTTCAGAAGAAAAGAAAAGAAAAGATACAACATTACATATATACCCTTATACAACAGTGTGTTAATTCAAACAATGACTTTAAAGTATGATCCTAAGTCCTAACTAAGAGCATAATTCAAACGGAAAAAGAATTGGTCATCAAGGACATCACATAAAGCTTATACCATAATAATGCGATAAGTCTTACATCACCGGTTAATGCCATAAAAAATATATAAAAAAAAAAACACAGAAATTAGCCATGAGTTGACTACAAATATCCGACCATTCAAATTTAATTAAGGGTTAATTACACTTATGTCCCTGAGGTTTAGGTGTAATTACAGTCAAGGACACAAAGTTTCAAAAGGTAACAAACCGTGTCCACAAACGTTAAAAAGGTAACACTTGTGTCCATCCGTCAAGTATCCGTCCAAAAAGTGTACTTTTTTGATGATGTCATCAATACGTATTTTTTAAATGACAATACTACCCTTGTTAAAAACCTAATTTTTAAAGAAATGAGTTTCTCTCTCCAAATATCTCTCCAAATATTTTTAGAATCTCTGATGAATCTCCCCCTTCTCTTCCCCCCAACCCCGCTGCCCACCCCCTTCCCTTCCCCCCAACCCCGCTGCCCACCCCCTTCCCTTCCCCCCAACCCCGCTGCCTATATCTCCCTTCCTCCAGATCGCCCGCTTTCCCACCCCGCCGGCGCCCTTACAGCCGCCCCCGCACATCTGCCGCTACACACGCCGCCGCCCCTCCCTCTCCCTAACCTGCTGCCCGCCCCTCTTCCTTTCCGCCGATGACAACAGGCCCACCGCCGCACAACGAGTCCACCGCCGCACAACGAGCCCATCGTGTTCTGGTAGAGGGAAGATGCTGTCGGCGACGAGGTGGCGTGAGGGAGGTGACTGCCGGCTGGGTGGGGTGAAGAAGGGGCTGCCGCCGGGGTGGGCTGAAGGAAGGGGCTGTCGGCGGCTAGGTGGGGTGAGGGAGGGGGCTGTCGGCGGGAGATTCATCAGTGTTTCCCTAAAACCCTAAATTGAACAAATGTACCCTAATTTGAAAGATTATGGCTTTGAAATTCCTAATTTGTCAAATTAGGGTTTGGAAAACCTAATTTTGAAATTTTGAAACCTTTAATTTTCCAAATTAGGGCTTCGAAACCTCTAATTTGTCAAATTAGGGTTTTGAAACCCTAATTTGGAAAATTTGAAACCCTAATTTGAAACTGAATGGAACCCTAATTTGAAGAGATGATTGGCATTTGAAAATTTGAAGAGAGATCATGGGCAATATGGTCATTTCGACAATTCTGTTATGTATTTGGGTATTCCGTTAGGTCAAATGACATAAGTGCCTATTTTCCAAACTTATGGACACGCGTGTAATTACACCTAAACCTCAGGGACATAAGTGTAATTAACCCTTTAATTAATGTCAAATCAAAAGCATAACAATCAGTCATGAGTCAACTCTAACACCCAAATATCTTATCAGCGACAATTTGAACCTCTCATCATGTTTTCTAACATGAGTTTGCGCCTCTCAGGTGGATAGCCAAATAAAGCCCTCAGTTTTTCGGGATTCTTACTTGAGATTACAACAGATGAAGCTAGACACCGCTTCTTCAATTTGTTCGTAGTAAATTGTATGGTAGGTTTTCGTAAGAAACCCTAGGACTTAAAAGTCATTAAAAATCAGTCATCATAATCTCAAGGGTAATATGGGCATAATTTAAATATTACTTATGAGAGTTTCCTTTCTCTCCGTTTCTTCTCAATTCTGGGAGGAAAGATTTAGAGACAAAAGAGTCCCAAACTTTCATCCCCTTTCTTTTCTTTTCTCTTCTTAAAAAAGCTCATAAACTAGAGAAAATGGAGGAAAATAGTCACTTTCCTTTCTTTTTCTCTCCTAAAACAACTCGCAAAAAAGCTATAAAGTGAGATTTTCGGTTACCATAGAGGAAGAAAATAGAGAGAAAGAGAAGAAGAAAAGTTGCTCGTGGGAAAAGAGAGAGTGAAGGCTTTTGGCAGAGCAAATATCTTCGGTAAGCCTCTTGAATATTTTTAGTGTCTCTGTATGTGTATTTTAGCATATACGTATATAGGGGTGTGTATTGGTTTATATAGCAGTGAGAAAAATGAGGGGGATTAAGGGCAGCCATGGCTGCTGTGGTGGGCTGTGTATGTCGCGATTGCGTGGGTGTATGTGATTTAGAGAGAGAAACATCGGTGAAGAGCTGTTGGGGGGAGGGGGGAGAGAGAGAGCCGTGGGGGGGGGGCTGCCATTGGCGTGCTTGTGCTGTCCGTGAAGGGGCAGCCATGGTGGTTGCCATGGAAGCTCTGTGTGGAATTCGACAGGAGGAAAACTCACTGTCATGAGGGAGTGTGTGTAGTGTATAATGTGGGTTGAATGTCTGTGAAAGGTAATGTTTGGAGGGTGTAGTGTATACATATAGTTTGTGCAAGTGAGTGTTTGTGTGTCTTAAAGTGTGTTGTGCTGTGTGTAGGAGAATGGTAAGGGGAAAGGGAGAGCAGAAACACTGCTGCTGTGCTGTATTGGGTGTGCGTCTTTGTGAAGATAAGGTGTATTGGAGTGTAAGTAAGTGTGTATGTGTAATGTGTGTGCATATGTGTGATAGTGTGTGTAAAGGAGATAGGGAGGGGCTGCTGTGAGTGACCTGTAAAAGTGCTGAGTTTATGTTGCAGAGAGTAAAGGAGGAAGATGAAATGGGTTTTGTGGGTTTGAGCAGATTGAGTAGTACCATGTGCTTTCGCAGGTGTATTACGGGCTAGCGTTATGTTCAGTGCGTGTGTTGGGTGGTGCACAGTGATCGTTAGCATGTAAAAATTTACAGTAGGATACCTGGCAAAAAAATTTAATTTTCTAAAATCATTTGTATTTTTAATATTGTAAAAATATTAAATTCTCATAAGTTCAGCATTATAAAATTTGTTTAGAGTCCTTAAAATTCTTATTAAATTTTGGAAAACTTATAGTAATGTTTTCATGACAGGTTTCAGCTACAATTTCATAATTTTTAGAGTTAATTTGGTATTAAATCTATATTGCATTTGATTCAACAAACATATGGTTTTAAAATAATTTTGGTGCTTTTAAATCCTAATTTTAATTTTAATTTTCATATTTTATTATATGTTATAAAGCTATTATAAGAATTATGGGAATTTTATTTGAGCTAGAAGTATTATTTGCTATTTTTGGGCTTTTCTAGTATTTAAGAAAATCATTTTTAATTCAAAAATTCAAAAAATTCATATTTTGGCTTTTTATATTGTTTTAAGTTATAATAGTGTTTTACTCGAATTTATTATGAATTTTGAGTTATCATTAGGCCTTAAGGAGTGTGCGGAGTTTTCGATTAGGTAGCCGTACATAGAACCCGTTTCAATTTAGGTTGAGTTGAGAGTGTCAGAGTGAGCAACGTTTAAACAATTACTATTGGACTCATAGCTAGTCTTAAGATGTTAGATTTATTCTAATCATGAAATTATATCCTGATAAATAATTTGCCATTTAGATTAATTCAAGGATTATTGAACGAGGTTGCGTAGCATTGCATAGCTTGGATTGAGGTAAAAAAATTCATTCGAACCCTATTTCATTGCTCTTAATTCAAATGTTTTATTATAACAGTTTTACGAACTTCATGTTTGATATAAAAAAAAATTCGAACTACCCATAAACCCTCACTTGAACCTTAAAGTGATCGTTTGAAATTCTTTATTAATTTTCATCTGTCTTATTGATTTGATCATCAAAAAACTGAATTGTGTTTATTTCTTCTGAATATTGACATGAGTTAGTAAATCTGAGGAGTTCTAAGGATGATGTGTATTGTTGGCATTATAAGGATGGTATGTTTGGTTTGGATTGAAACTAGTACCTAGATAGACTAGTTAGTGGACATATGCATATGTATAGTGTATATGAGCATCGTTGAGGTGTCTTTACTAATCTGTACTGCTCATGCTGAATGTCTTATGTTCTGTTTTATTGTATATAAAATATTTTAAAATGTCTATTGATTTTGAGGGATAGAGTTAATACTCTTCCCTATGTCTATATCGAAATTCTTTGGCTTTACTTAATTTTTTTTTAATGTGTCATTTGATTGTATATGGAAAATCGTTTGAATAATACTGTTTTAAATACTTGAACGACCTTACTGAGCTCTCAAAAGTTCACTCTCGTTTGACTTCCTTTCTGCAGATGACAACCAGTATTAGATTGTCTGAGTATGGATTAGAGCCAAGCGAACGAATTCATTCAAGTTAGTATTGATCATTAGAACCCCTACGTGGGTAAATTATGTTTCATTCGCTCTGTAGAGAAGTTAAATCTCTTTTTGTTTATCACCAGATATATTAATGATTTAAAGAAGTGTAATGATTAGAGGCTTTAATATATATAATTTTTTATAATTGGTTATTTGAATTGAAGTTTTTATGTCCTTAAGTAGTGATTGTTTTAACGCTCCGGAAGTTCGGGGTGCTAATTCTCCAAATTTTTGGAAGTGTTATAGGTTTTGTTAGGAATTTTTTCAGTAATCACAGAGCATGCAGGAGTTCAACAGTAATTATAGGATTTTCAAAGGGTTCCTCTCTCTCTCTCTCTCTCTCTCTCTCTCTCTCTCTCACTCACTCACTCACTCACTCACTCATAAGTAAAAGTCACCATTAACTCTAAAAATTATATATATTTTTTAATAAGGGTATTGTAACGAAAGAGGCTTTGTAATACCCTGTACCGTGATATTATCTAGCCAGTTAGTTTATTATTTAGGTGACGACTTTTATATGCGAGATTTAGCGTCGATTTCCATTAGTGAACTTTTATCGGATGCCTTTAGCGACAACATTTCGGGGAAATCATAAGTGTTGACTTGTTGATTTTGATGATTCCAGACTTAACTTCTCTAACATTAATCTGACAACATTATTAAAATAAACATTTCAGGATTTATCTTAATCAAACAAAGACAAGATCTTGACATGGACAAAGCTTGAACTTGGACTTGGACTCGGACTTGGGATTTAAAGACTTGGACTACATTGAAGATGCAAGAACTTGAAGTCTATTTTTTCCTTGTTAGAATTTCTAGAAATGGCCAGAACCATGCTTCATGAAAACTCTCTGCCAAAATATTTTTGGGCCAAAGCCGTCAGCACTTCATGTTACGTGTTGAACAGAGTACTCATCAGACCAATTCTTGATAAAATACCTTACGAACTGTTCTCAAATCGAAAACCTTTCAAGGTTTTCGGTTGCAAATGCTTTATTTTGAACAATCGTGAGAACTTGGGAAAGTTCGATGCGAAATCTGACGAGGGAATATTTCTTGGTTATTCATTAAAAAGTAGACCATATAGAATCTATAACCGTAGAACTATGACAGTTGAAGAATCTATGCATGTAGTATTTGAAGAATCTAACGTTGACAAAACCAAGTAAGAATGCAGGTGATGAATTTGAAGAACTCTCCCTGGATTTAAACAACCAACTTAATGTCTCCTCAACTGAGGGGGAGTGTTCAACATCTTCTCACAATAATAGTGACAAGACTCTGCCTCTTCCAAAAAGCTGGAGATACTCCTCCAGTCATCCATTAGAACAAGTCATAGGTAATGTAGAACGCGGAGTTACAACACGATTTACGGTAAATCTTTTTTGTGCGGATTTTGCTTTTCTTTCTCAAATAGAGCCTAAAAAATTTCAGAGGCTCTAAACAATTCTGAGTGGATTCTTGCCATGCAAGATGAATTGAATCAATTTGAGAGAAGCGATGTTTGGTCACTAGTTTCGGCTCCTGTTCAACAAAAGGTCATTGGATCAAAGTGGGTTTTTCGAAACAAACTTGATGCAAATGGCCATATTGTTCATAACAAGGCTAGACTAGTTGCTCTAGGATACAATCAAGTCGACGGGGTTGATTTTGATAAAACCTTTGCCCCAATTGCTCGACTTGAAGCTATCCGATTGCTTTTGACATTTTCATGTCATATGAACTTTAAACTTTTTCAAATGGATGTGAAAAGTGTTTTCTTGAATGGGGTAATACATGAGGAAGTTTTTGTTAAACAACCTCTCGGTTTTGAAAATGAAAAATACCTCAATCATGTTTTAAAGCTGAAAAAGGCTTTGTACGGTCTTAAACAAGCTCCTCGAGCTTGGTACGATCGTCTTAGCAGCTTCCTCATTGATCATGAATTCTCTCGTGGCAAAGTCGATACAACTCTTTTTACAAAAATTCGTAATTCGCATATTTTAATAGTTCAAATATATGTTGATGACATTATTTTTGGTGCCACTAACAATGATCTATGCCAAGAGTTTGCTGAGAATATGCGCAGGGAATTTGAGATAAGGATGATGGGAGAACTTACCTTTTTCCTTGGACTTCAAATCAAGCAGTCAAAAGAAGAAATTTTTATAAGTCAGTCTAAGTACACAAGGGAGCTTTTGAAAAGGTTTGGCTTGGCTAATGCTAAACCCAGAGGTACCCCTATTTCTCTCAGCGTTAATCTTGTCAAAGATGAAAATGGTAAAGATGTAGATAACAAATTTTATCGTGGTATGATTGGTAGTTTACTTTATCTTACTGCTTCTAGACATGACATAATGTTTAGTGTATTCATTTGTGCCCGTTTTCAAGCCTGTCCCAAAGAATCTCATATCTCTGTAGTTAAACGTATTTTTAAATATCTCTCTGGAACTTTAAACTTAGGTCTTTGGTATCTTCGTAGTTCCTCACTCGATCTGGTAGGTTTTCTGATTCTGATTATGCGGGTTGTCTTGTTGATCGAAAGAGTACTAGTGGCACTTGTCAGTTCCTCGGCGATGCTTTAGTGTCGTGGCACAGTAAGAAATAGACATCAGTGCCTCTCTCTACACCTGAAGCGAAATATGTTGTAGCTGGAAGCTGTTGTACCCAAGTATTGTGGATGCGTCAAACTTTACGAGATTTTGGTGTCTCAATAGACCATATTCTTATTATGTGCGACAGTAATAGTGCTATAGACATTAGTAAAAATCATGTCCAACACTCGCGCACTAAGCACATCGATACCACTTTCTCCGAGACAATGTTCAGAAATGGTTAATAGAACTCAAGAAAGTTGGCTCTGAAGATCAGCTCGCAGATATCTTTTACAAAACCCTTAGCTGAATCTTCCTTCTGTTCTTTTCGTTGTCGTTTAGGAATGTGTGATCTTAGCTAAAAAAAAATTTAACCGAAATCTTTCTCTTTGAATGTTCAGTCTTGTTTTTCCTTATGCCTCAACTGCCATTTTTTTCTTCTGATGATTTTCTTATGCCTCAACAGTCATTTCAGTCGACTCAACGTTTTTCAGTCGACTAAAACCTTTTCTTTCTCTTTTCACAACCTGTTGGACTTTCAGTCGACTGAAAGTCATGTTTCAGTCGACTAAAAGTTTGTTGCCTTTATATAGCCCCCATTTTTCACTTTCACTTTTTACTGTTCCCTTTTTCACTGTTTGTCCTTCATTTTCACAGACTCTTACTCTTCTTCTCTCTCTAGTCCACCTGTCACTCCAAGGACCCACATGGAATCCAACCCACGCCCTCGTAGTCGGCGTCGTCTTGTCATTGACTCTGACGATGAATCCGACGTGGCTCCTGCCTCTACTGTTGCTCCACCTGCTGCTGCTACTCCACCACCGCCATCCACCCGCCGCCGCACTCATCAAACATCAATTGCTGCTCCACGTCCATCGTCCTCTGCACATGTCCCTCCACCTTCTGCTGCTCCGTCATCTTCAGGTACTGTTGTTCCTCCTCCTCCTCTTCCTCCACCTGTTGCCTCTTCTTCATCTGCTCCTCCACCAACCTGTCCACCCCCTACCTGCCCCTATATTTCCCCTACCGATATACTTCACATTCCCCATTTCTTTCCGTCTGCCGACGACCAAATCACCTACTATACAAATTTCGTAAATCGGGAGGTCGTCCCCGGTCGTCCAAGTGATGTTAATCTAATGACTCAACTTGGTCTTACAGGCCTTTTTGAGCGAATGGGTTGTCTCTCCACCTTCCATTTATTACCCTGCTCTTGTCTGCATGTTCTACTCCAACATGCATTTTATTGCTCAATCACCTACCTTTTTGACCACATATGTGAATGGGGTCCACATCCGTCTCGATGCCACCACCTTAGCCCACATACTCGGTTTTACCAATCAATCCTCTACCCTTATTTTCACCGCAAACACGTGGTGTACCACCAGCTCCTTTACTCCCCTCCAACAAACACACTCTTTTAGGCGACCCGTCCATTTCTCGACCCCGCAAACCTAGTCTAGGTGACCTTTCTCCTCTTCATCGTGTCCTCCATCTTATTCTTTGTTATAATCTCTTGGCCCGTTTCGGCTCATATGCTACTTTTTCCTATTTAGACATCATTCTTCTCACCCACTTCATTCGAGGTTCTCCCTTAAACATTGCGGGCATTATCATGCTCGTAATGAATGCCCAAAAAACCAAATCATCTGCTAATCTTCCTTTCGGACTCATGTTAACCCGTGTTTTTGAATATTTTCATGTCTCTCTGCCTACCTCTAACTCGGAATGTATCTCTCTTCCGAGTCACCATATTCTTGACGAAACTTCTCTTCGTCGTGCCGATTTTACCATTCGCTCTGATCTCACCTCCGACACTGTCCTTCTTGAGCGCATCACTGTTACCGACCCTTCCAACACCCAGTCTGTTCCAGCCCCCGCTCCTGCTTCTACTCCTGTTCCATCCCCTGCTCATGTAATTCCCTCAGCCGCACCTTCTGCTCTTTCCTCGTTTATTTCACCACCACCACCTCCTTCTACTCAGTTCATACCCCCTGCACCTACTGACCCATCTAGCTTTATCCCCTTCCCTCTTTCTGACCCTTCCTCCTCGGTCCCACATCTACCCACCCCTCCTCACCCTTCGCTCTGATCTCACCTCCGACACTGTCCTTCTTGAGCGCATCACTGTTACCGACCCTTCCAACACCCAGTCTGTTCCAGCCCCCGCTCCTGCTTCTACTCCAGTTCCATCCCCTGCTCATGTAATTCCCTCAGCCGCACCTTCTGCTCTTTCCTCGTTTATTTCACCACCACCACCTCCTTCTACTCAGTTCATACCCCCTGCACCTACTGACCCATCTAGCTTTATCCCCTTCCCTCTTTCTGACCCTTCCTCCTCGGTCCCACATCTACCCACCCCTCCTCACCCTTCTGATCCTTTCTTCAGTAGTCCGTTTAACGACTTCTCAAATCTTAATTTTGATGAGTTCCTCTCTTCCGACAATTCTGACCTCTCTGAAAATATTTCTTGTCTCTCTATTTCGATTCAGTTAATACTTGAATCGCAAACCACCCTTGCTGCTTTTGTTGCAGCTAACCACATTGTTCTCCTTCATGAGCTTGCTGCCCTTCAGCAGTCAGTTCAACACTCCTCCGCCCAGCTTCTCTCGAACCAAATCGACTTTCACAACCTTCTCAATGACCTTACCGCTAACCTTTCCTCTCTCCCTCTAAATCATACTCCACTTCTGGAAAGTTTGACTCGGATGCAACATGATCTTCAACGTCAGCAGGAAGCTGCCCTTCAGGCTCATCGTCGCTAGGCTTATCTCACCACGAGCATTCTGACTGAACAAAACCGCTATTTGGCTCATCAGATCTTCGATCAGGCTAATGGCTTCCGGGTGACTCGTCCGGATATCTTTCCTTCTCGACATACTGGCAACGAAGGGGAAGAATGGTTCTTTAACCCGCATCTCCCTTATAACCCTCCGCCGCCGCGTTCTCCTCGTGTCATTGAAGTTCCCACAACCGCTCTGCCACCTGCTGATCCCTCATATTCTGCGCAAGATGCTCGTCGATCTGCTCCGCCACCCGCTGATCCCTCCTCTTCTGCCCAGGGTGCTCGCCGCCGTCGGCCTTAGATTTTTATTTTATTTTATTTATTCATTTGATTGTTGCACTGGCTGCCCCTCTTTTTGATTTGACAAAGGGGGAGAACGAGTATTAATTGATCATTCTTTGTATGCATCTTTATTAATTCTTTTGTTGAATATTAATAGATGCTCTTTTAGTTATCTCCTTGGGTGAATGTTAACTGATTAAGGGGGAGTATGTATTTATAATGTTAGAACTAATATTGTCATCATAAAAAAGGGGGAGATTATTGACTTGTTGATTTTGATGATTCCAGAATTATCTTCTCTAACATTAATCTGACAACATTATTAAGATAAACATTTCAGGATTTATCTTAATCAAACAAATACAAGATCTTGACATGGACAAAGATTGAACTTGGACTTGGACTCGGACTTGGGATTTAAAGACTTGGACTACATTGAAGATGCAAGAACTTGAAGTCTATTTTTTCCTGTTAGAATTTCTAAGTCTCTCTTAAAAGATCTGACAGAAATTTTAGTAAAGAACCAAATCTGTTTGTTTTAGTCGAAGCCAAAATCTTTTAGTCGAAGGCAAAACTTTTAGTCGAAGCTAAATGTTTCAATCGAAGCCAAAACTTTTAGTCGAAGCCAAAATGTTTTAGTCGAAGCAAAACTTTTAGTCGAAGCCAAAACTTTTAGTCGAAGTCAAATGTTTTAGTCGAAGGAAAATGTTTTAGTCGAAGCCAAAACTTTTAGTCGAAGCCAAAACTTTTAATCGAACTCAAGTGTTTTAGTCGAAGCCAAATGTTTTAGTCGAAGTCAAATGCTTTAGTCGAAGCAAAACTTTTAGTCAACTCAATCTCTTATTTTAGTCAAATCCTTTTTGTTTTGGGCTTTCCCTTCCTAACTTCTGTTACTTGTATAAAAAAGGATCCTTGAGAGCATTTAATTCTCTCCTCGAAAAAATCTTTTTCAATACTCTCTCTAACTGATCTCAAAATACTCTCTCATCTTGTTCTCTAATTCTCATCTATTCATCCTTGAGATAGTTTATTGTAAGCTTCTTGGTTTGATTCTTGAAAGAATATAGATCTTCCCACCTAAGGAGGCTTTGTCTTAGTTTTCATTGTAACATCTGCTCAAGAAGGAGTTTGCTTGTTGTATTCAAATTGTAAATTTCTTTTCATTTGTAAACTGTTGAAAACCTTGGAAAGGTTTCGAAAATTGTACTGCGGTTTGAGCTAGCACCCGAAGCTAGTTGGATTAGTGAAAGGCTCGAGTAGGTCTCCCTTGCTTGGAGTGCTCGAGGACTGGACGTAGGCTGGTGGGGCCGAACCAGTATAAATCTTTGTGTTAACTTTATTACTGTTATATCTGTCATTACTTTGTAATCTCGTTTTTTAATTTATATACTCAAAGCTATAAAACACATATTCAACCCCCTCTAGGTGTATTTAGGGACCTACAATAAGTTATAAACTAAAGATAGAAATTGTAAGTGATATTGATGGACGTACTTAGTACAATTAGCGTAAATGGTAATTCAAAATTTTTAGCAACGAAATTTTTTAAGTTGGCATCGATATTTTTATTCAGTAACTTTAGTGACGATTAGTGTAGCGGGGATAAATTATAAATATATGTTTAGATTGGGGACTATTGAACACATAAAAGATTTCAACCAAAATCTGATTTAATTTTAAAAATTATGTCAACTCTTTTATTTTGGAAAGAGAGGGAACCAAGGAGAGAGAAATGAGCATTTTACTTAACGGGAATCTTCGGTTACAATTTACAAACGAGAGAGCATTTGCTCTTCGGTTACAGCATACAGAAAAGATAAGAGACAGAGAGAGCAGATTTTGCTCTACAGTTACGGAGAAACAAAGTGGAACAAAGGCTGAGAAAGGAGAAAAGAGAAAATGGAAGAGAGAGAAGAGAAAGATAATTATACAGAGAAGAGGTGTGTGTTCGTGAGAAATGGAGAGAGACACACAAAGGAAGAAATTGTACCTAGAGAGAGAGAGAGAGAGAGGGAGAAGGATGGAAGATTGAAATTTCGGCAATTTTTCGGTAAGTTTCGATCTTTTTCTCTTACATTACAGTGACTAGGTGTATATTTTGAGTAATATATCATATATGAGTGCGTGAGGCTGTAAGGGAGTGGGTATGAATGTTTAGTGTATTGTGTGTGTGTTTCTAGGCGTAATGAAGGAGCAAGAATGAGGTTTCACGGTTGCCCTAAAACCAGTGAAATTTGGGTGTGTGAGCAATGGGTTTTGATGTGTAAAAATGTGTGTAGAAGATGGGTTAATGAAGAGATGGGTTTGTAGTCACACCCCATTGAGGTACAGGTAAATCATTCATGTGGAATTGATGAAATATTAGATGCAATTAGTTATAGAAGGGAGGGGGGGATCTGTCATTTGAATGCTACAGAGCTAGCTTTGACCTGTAGGTGTAATGTGTGCACACCGTGGTGGAGTGTGTTTGTGAGATTTCATGAAATGGGTATTGTTGGATGTGTAGTGTGTGCATGAGAGTGACGTGTATCTATTGTGTAAATGTGTTTGTTTATGGGTATTGTGCTGCTTGAGAGATGGAGGAGGGGCTACTTTGAAATAGGTTTGTGTGAACCTGTGTGAGTACAAAACAAAGAGAAGATGGTCTGAGTATGTTTGGGCAAGAAAGGCAGCTACTGCCTCGAGGGGTGGTGTGTTTTGAGTGTGGTTGTGTGTTGTGAGTGTATGGATGAATGTGTAGAATTAGTGTGTATATATGTTTGATAATGGAGTGAATTGTAGTGTGTTAGAGGTAAAAGTAAAGCTGCGTGAACAGTAACCATGAGCTGGATGATTGATCTGGGCTGTGGGAGGAGGAAGAAGAGGTGTTGTGCTGTGTTGTACAGTGAAAAGAAATTGTACACTGTGCTTGGACAGTTGTACCGCTTGCCAGCGGAGTATCGTGCGATTATCGTAAATTAATAAAATTTTGCAAAAAGTTTCTTGGGCTAATATTATGGTTACTGTTAAAATTTCATATGTTTCTGATATCGTATGTATTTTAAATATTTTCTGCAATTTCAGGCTTATAAAATTCTTTTGAGCTTTTAGACTCGTGAAAATATTTTGGAACATTAGAGTAATGTTTTTACAGTATAAGAAATACTCAGTAAAATTTTGGTAATTTTTAGAATTGATTTATTACCATATTCCATATCGCATTGAATTTAGGAAAACGAAAAATAAAGAAATAGTTTCAGTGCCTTTTAAATTCTGATTTTCATTTCTATAATTTTTATACATATATTAAGGCTTTTAAAAAAATTATGAGTTTTTATTTTCAATTAGAAGCAATTATGGAAATTTATGGATTTTTAGTGTAGTTGAAGAAATTATTTTTAATTCAAAAATATTTGAAAATATTAAAAATTTATATTTTTAGTCCATATGTTGTATTAAGCTATAAAGAATGTTTAATGAAAATAAAAAATATTTCTGGGATATTTTTTAGCCTCGAGAAGTGTGACAAGTGTTCGGGTTAGGTTGGCGGTGTGTGGTACCTGTTTCGAATTTTGTCGTTCTGGGTATAGAAATGGGTACGCTGTGGATAGTTATATTATTAGGTTTATAATAAAGTGGTATAAATAGTGTTCTGATAAGTGACTTTGTCAACCTAGGTTAATTTTGAGGATTTGATTGAGAGCGTTTTAGCTTCATCTCACTTAGATCAAGGTAAGGGATTTATATCCGAAACCCAATTCATCAATTTGTCCTCGTATATTTTTTCAAAATTGCTATCGAATTTCTTTGGACTCTTATTTGTTATGAGAATGCGTTATTTGCCTTTAATACCTTTTCTTGAGCCTTAAGTGTTTATTGGAAATCATATTCGATGCTCTGTGTTTATTTTTCGTTGTGTATCGATTTAATCATTGTATTATCGTTTGTTGTCATTCTGTTAAATTGACATGAGATTCTGTATTAGTGTGTTTTGGCTGGAGTTGGTGTATGTTGGAGGATATTGGTGTGGGCTAGTACCTTGACGGACTAGCCGGTGTGTTGGTGTGGGCTAGTGCCTTGATGGACTAGCCGGTGTAAAGTGATAGTGAGCATCGCCTTTGTGGCTTTGCTAAGTGATTACCCCGCACTGCCTGTATGACTTTGCAATTGCTCGTGTTCAATAGCATCTGTGATTGTTTGCATCGTATCTGAAAGATGTTCTTATTGGTATCTGGTTTATGGCATTGAGTTGAATCTCCTCCATATTGCAATCGTATTAAATCTATAAATTGTTCATATCCTCTACTAAATTTTGAGCGACCTTACTGAGTTCTCAAAAGCTTACTTTCGTTTGACTTCATTTCCGCATGTAATAATCAACAATGGACCGCACTAAGAATGGATTAGAGCCAAGCGAGGCAAAGAGAATTTTAAGTTTTAGCTTTGGTCATTAGAACTCCTGCGTGGGTTAATATTGCTATTTAGAAAGTTTTACTTAGTCTTGTTGTTTCAATTATGATAGGACGCTAAGAGTACTATATTATTCAATGGTTTAGTGGCTCTGACTAGCTAATGATTCTAAATTAGTTGAGTTTGAGGGTTTTATCGTCTTAGTGTTTATGATCGAGTGAGTGTTAACGTTCCGGAAATCCCGGGATGTTACAGGTTTAATATCTTATAAGAGTTCAACAAGACCCTCATTTTTAATAACACTCTAATTCAAAAAGGGTATCTAATGAAAAAAAAAGGTTTAATTCAAAGTTCCCCTAATCACTACTAATCTTTTATGAAGATTTCAAATTTACTTTTATACAGTGGGCTAGATCCTCACTCATTTTTGTTAAATCAATACATTTTTGTCCCTTAAAGATGCATTAGTGAACTTTTAACCTCTTTAGCAGTAAATCATTTTAATTTAGCCAAAAATATTGTAGTTTAGCCTCACTTTTTCAAAAGTCAAAAAATACCATTTTCGTAGACCTTTTATTTTAAAATTGATATTTTTTTTAGTCATTTAATCCATTGAGATTATTTTAGGGCTAATTACACCTATGTCCCTAAGGTTTGGGGGTAATTACACTCAAGGACACAAAGTTTCAAAATGTAACACTTATGTCCAATGACAAACGGAATACAAAAATACTTAACGGTTTTGACAAAAAGACCTATTTGCCCCTAAATAAAAGTTGAAATCCTAATTTGCCCCTGGGAGGCAAAAAGCGGGAAATTTTTAATGCCATTACATCCCACCCACCACCCCCTCTTTCTGTCACTGAGCAACCCCATTTCTATCACTCCTACACGAACGGGTCCTCATCAGTGTACGTAGAAGCCACACGCATCCACCACCGATGTACTGCCGGCAGCGTGGGGCGATGGAGCTGTCGGGTGCGCGAACCGGTCCTCAACCATGGAATTGTGCTCCGAGGCCAGCCAACCCGGATCCCTGTCGTGATCTCTTCGACCCGAACGCCAGTCGTAATCATCTATCCTTTCAGCCGAACCAATAAGACCAGAGCGCGACGGCAGCGGAGCGTTGATTACCCGGCGAGGCGTCGGCGAGTAAAAGCGGGGAGGCGGCGGCGGCGGAGAACGGAGTCTGGTGCCTCCTCTCCGTATCGGCTCTTCCTCATTGTGGTCTAAGCTTTAAACAAATTTTGCTACCAATCTGATGTTGTTATGCTTGCAACACTTGTAACATCCAAAACCCAACGAGCTAGTTTAGAACTGGAATGGAAATTGGGTACGCTATGCGCTATGAAATTGCAGACCCTTTGAGAAATTGCAGATTGAATTGCAGCCCTAATTTGCAAATTAGGGTTTTGAAACCCTAATTGATAGATTGAGAGCCTTTAAGAAATTACAGATTAAGACCCTTTAAGAAATTACAAATTGAGAAATTGCATATTGAATAGAAGCCCTAATTTGCAAATTAGGGTTTTGAAACCCTAATTGGTAGATTGAATTTTTAAAATATTTTGTATATAAAGTACAAGGGTAGTATCGTCATTTTAAAAATACGTATTGATGACATCATAAAAAAAGTCACTTTTTGGACGGAACCCTGACGGATGGACACGGGTGATACATTTGAAACACTTTTGGTCACGGAATGTTACATTTTGAAACTTTGTGTCCTTGACTGTAATTACCCCCTAACCTCAGGGACATAGGTGTAATTAGCCCATTATTTTATGTGTTGGGGCGAAGTCCTCACCAGTTTTGGTTATATTCATTGTCTTTTGTCATTAAAAGATAGATTAGTGAACTTTAAACCTCTTTAGCCACAATATTTATATTTAGCCAAAAAGGTTGTAATTTAGCATCATCTTCTTAAAAGTCACAAGTACCCTCACTACGAAATTTATGTTCAGTCATTTAACCCCTTGTGCATTAAAACTCGAGGTTTCAAGTAAAATTTTTTTTTTTTTTTTGATAGATTAAGCTCAAATAAGTCATTATCAATTGCGTTCTGCCTAATACTATTGCTTATAAGAGTGGAACGTATTCCTCATATGATTATTGTCTTTCTATGGACTGTAACCCGGAATACCATATACTTACATGATAGCATGTTCTTCATACGACTATTGTTTTTGTATATTCCACTCTTATAAATGATGTAAATAAGGATATTCCAATTACTCTAATATGAACATAGGATCATTTACTTGTCACAAACTCAAATTATAATTAGGAGCAAAATATTATGATGTAGCAATTCTTATGTGTTTAATTTTTTTTTAAGAAACTCTAGTTTTATGATAGTTTTCTTATACCAATATTATATCAATACGTAAAATCTAGAATTAAACTTCAAATTTACGATTGTATCAATGTACTAATATGTTTGCACTGAAATTTACGTATATGAACAATAATTCAAATATCTAGAATATGCATCAACATACAAACATGAAACACAAAATTAGAAAATGATTGAGTTTCTGACAAAATATTCAATTTAGTTTAGGTGTATTATATTTCTTTTAAAAAGCTATAGAAATCTGCAAGTTGTTTTTTTTAATCAAATTTGATGGAGAAGATGAGCTCTAAGGTAGTTTAGTTTTAACGTGAATGTAGACGGTAGGTTTTGTTAAGATTTTTTTCATAATCAGATAGCATGTCCATCTTAAAGATATGCATATGTGTATACATAAAAAAATAACATAATATTACATGGACTTAGGAACGGTTCTTTTAAGGAGTTGTGGAAATTAAGGTGTTTATTTTAGGGAAAATTGCAGAAACCACCCTCGTGGTTTGGGTCAGTTGCAAAAAGACCCCTGCAGTTTCAAAAGTTGCAAGAAGACACCTGTGATCGCAAAAGTGTTGCAACCGTCAAAAAAATCGTTCAAACTAACGGCATGTGATGTTCACGCTCTAGAACAGTGCGTTTGGTAGAGATTAATTCAACAAAATGACAAAGTTGCCCTCTATTTCTTCTTCTCTCCCCAAACCCTAATTTTCTTTCCTACTCTAATCACCTAAACCCTAAACGCCGCCACTTGCCTCTTCACAATCACCATTGCCGCCGCCTGCTCCACCCAATTGCCTGCCGCCATCAGCCCTCTTAAGCCAAAACACTAGCCGCTCTCACCCAGCCCTATCCACTACCACTACCACCACTCATTTCTGCCATCACCCAGCCCCGTAGCCCCGTCACTATGCACCATCGATGTAAGCCCTTCACAATCCCGCCGCCACCACCCCGTCTGCCAGCCACAATCGGTGCCACCATCATCGCCCACAAAAATTCGTACAAGCTAAGATTAATTCCGGTAAGGGCACCGATCATTCGAACCCTAATCGCACAAACTAAGATCTAGGTTTTCAAATCGCAACGTGCGATTGAAAACCTAGATCTAACTTTGTGCAATTCGGGTAAATACTATCTGGGTTTAGGGGGGGTTGTGGTGGTGATGATAGAGAACGACTTCGGCCTGTGGACACGATAGGCATGGCTGGGTGATGTTGGTAGGGGCGGCGTGGTTGTGAGAGAGAGAGAGCTTGGGCTTGCGTCGATGAATATCAGGCTGGAGTGGTGGTGTTGTGGCTGGGGTGGTCTCTACTCGAGACTTTTGGTGGCGGGGTATTTTGGACAATATTTTTATTTCGTTACGAAAACCGTTGGTTGCAACACTTTTGCGATCACATGTATCTTCTTGCAACTTTTGAAACTACAGGGGTCTTTTTGCAATTGACCCAAACCACGAGGGTGGTTTCTGCAATTTTCCCTTTATTTTATCAGCTTTGATGTCGGTAAGTTTTAAGGTTAGGTTTTGATAGGGTTTTCTTTAAAGGTGAACAAAAAGACTTAGCATTATATTTATACTATTGGGCTAGATCCATTCCCGCTTTGGTTGAATTTATTTCTTTTGTCACTAAAAAGATACAAAGTTAAATGTTTTAAAATTTTTAGCGTCTTTCGCCCTAAAATGTACCTAAAAATGTTATAATTTTGTTTCGCCCTTTTTAAATTTAAAAAGCACCATTAATTTAAAAATTATATATGTTTTAACCTATTTGGAAAGATCATTTTATTTAACCTGTTGGGATCATTTTTACCATTGTTATTAAATCATTGTTATTAAATCAATACTTTAACCTTATTTTAGTAGTAATATTTTATTTTTATTTAAAACTTTAATTTAAGTTGCCAGCGCATTTAAGCTGCCAGCGCGATCTGGCCGTCCATCCATAGCGGTGGACGGACCAGATCTAACTTTTTTTTTTAAAAAAAATGGTCGTCTGCTACATTATCTAGCAGACGGTGATTTTTGACCAAAATGCCTGGACGGTATTTAATGAGTCAAAGAGATTCGCAGGCAAATAAGGGGGCAGTATTGTAAATTTTACCGTCCGCTACATAATGTGACGGACGTCGAAGTTTACTTAAAAACAAATAGATCTAGCATGTTCATCCGCAATGGATGAAGGACCAGATGACACTGGTAACTTACCTTAAGTTGTCGGCGCGTGCAACAGATCAGTTCCCTATTTTAATTTAGCAAAAAATTATGTAGTTTAGCCTCACTTTTTAAAAGTTAAAAATCCTTTTTTCGTAAGCAAAGGATATTTCTTAAGAAAAAAATGTTTAGATTATCTTATGTGTTGGGGGCCACATCCTTACCCGTTTTGGTTATATTCATAATTTTTTTTGTCATTAAAAATGCATTAATGAACTTTTAACCTCTTTAGCGACAAAATATTTATAGTGCGCCAAAAAGGTTGTAATTGGCATCATCTTTTTAAAGGTCATAAGCACCCTTAATAATTAGAAACCTTTTAAACTTAAAAAGGGTATTTTAAAAAAAATAGTGTTTAGTCATTTAACCCCTTGCGTATCAAAACTCGAGAGTTTTCAGGTTAAAGAATATTAATAAGTTAAGCTCAAATAAATTAGAATCATTATCAATTGCGTTTTACCTAATCCTATCCCTTATAGGAGTGTAATATACTAAGAGAATAGATGTATGAAGAACATGTTATCATGTAAGTATAAGGTATTTTGGTTACAGTGAACCATAGAAAGACGATAACCATGTAAAGAATATGTTATCATGCAAATAAAGGTATTTTAATTACTCTAATATGAACATAGGATTATTTACTTATCGCAAACTCAAACTATAATTAGGAGCATAATAGTATGATGTAGTAATTCTTATGCATTTAAAAATTTCTAAAAAACTCTAGTTTTATGATAGCTTTTTATACCAATATATATGTATCAATGTACTAATATATTTGCATTGAAATCTACATGTATGTAGAATATGCATCGATGTACAAATATAAACGACAAAATTAAAAAAAGATTGAGTTTCTGACAAAATATTCAATTTAGTTGAGGTGTATTTTGTTTCTTCTAAAAGGCTATAGAAATCTGCGAATTGTTTTCTTTTATCGAATTTGAAGGAGAAGATGGAGTAGTTCTAAGGTAGTTTAGTTTTAGGGTTAATTACAAAACTGTCCCCTGAGGTTTACACGTTTTTGCACTTTGCTCCTCCTGTTTACAACTTTTGCAATAATGTCCATCGAGGTTGACAAAACCATTGCAAACAACTCCAAAATTGAACGTCCGTTCAATTTTGGACGTTAAGTCCTCATGTGCGGTGCATATGCCATTTTGGCATGGGCAAACTTGTAATTTGGCCTACCCCATCTTCCCTTTCTCACTCTGTTCATCTCTCTCTCTCTCTCTCTCTCTCTACGAGTCGCTCATCGCGTTCACACCGAGCCTCTCTCTGGTTTGATATTTACTCTGGAATCTGTCCTTACCACCTGCCGAGAAGGGCATATCAAAATCTGGATGAGACCTGGTTTTGCAGAAAACCAATCCAAAAACTCTGATTCTCTGTTGAGCAAAAGTTTGAAGGAGAAGCATTCATTGTCGGGAAAAGTTGGCAGCTCTAGTTACAGGCAATGACCTACAATAATCAGATCTGCGGCCAAAGCAAGCTGTTTTCCATGGATTTGCACGTATATATTAGCAACAAAGAACATAGATGATGTTATGTTCCGTGTGAGTGACCAACTTCACCCACTGTATAGCTGGGCATGAAACGCCATAGATAGTGCCCACGAGGTTGGGACAAGTACACACTAAGTATGACATTAGATGACTGACAAAAATAATGGAATCTGCTTCTTTGAAACTTGTAATTTGTAGTCAGACATTTCTGGGATTTGACATTTGTTTGTTCTTTTGAGCATTCATGTATGTTTTCTTCACAAAACCGGTATTAGCACAGAATAAGCTACACAAATCTGCCATGGTCTGACAGTAACTATCATCAACACTAGCTAAATTGATGGTAATGTGATAACTTCACAACACCATCTGACTCTTAGGAGCACCACACGAACACATCTAAATAAAAGATCCAATATACTACTCTGAAGTTCAGTGCCTCTTCATATACTGGATACTGGATTATCTCTGCCATTTGGCGTCCAATGGGGACGAACCATCTACACGGCTGCTTGAGAGGAACCACACTTGATATTCTTTGAGATTTCTTGTAACTTGGGGTTATATAGAAGGTAAAACCACCATTGTTGTGCTCATAGTCGAACTCAACTTTGGGGGAGTTCTAGACACATGGGCTTTTGAATCACCATTTTTCAGTTAGTGGAATGAGTGTGTGAACATGTAATCAGCTGGGATGCAGTATTCCTGAGTTTCCGGTTTCAGTTTCTTGGTGAAGATCTGTTTCGGGTGTTTGAGAGGTTTCTGACGACTGTTGCGGCTGCGTCACCTCTTGGGAACTGGGCTGGGGATTTGACCTAGCTTGTCGCCGCCGCCTCCATTTCAAGACTTCATTGAGAGGAAAGAGAGAGAGAGATGAACAGAGTGAGAAAGGGAAGATAGGGTAGGCCAAATTACAAGTTTGCCCATGCCAAAATGGCATGTGCATCACACGTGAGGACTTAATGTCCAAAATTGAACGGACGTTCAATTTTGGAGCTGTTTGCAATGGTTTTGTCAACCTCGAGGGACATTATTGCAAAAGTTGTAAACACGGGGAGCAAAGTGCAAAAACGTGTAAACCTCAGGGGACAGTTTTGTAATTAACCCTTAGTTTTAACATGAATGAAGGCGGTAGGTTTTGTTAGGAATTTTTTCAATAATCAAAGAGCATGCATAAGTTCAACGGTTATTTTATAGGATTTTCATAGTTCTTTTTTTTTTTTTTAAGTAAAAGTTAAAACAACTCTTGACTTTAACAAAATCATATATTCTAATAAGGGTATTTTAAGGAAAGAGGCTTAATATCTATGATAACTCAAAAACACTTTTTTTTTTTTTTAATAACGCTAATTCAAAAGAGGTATTTAACGAAAAAAGTCAAAAATATCTTCAATCACTACTAATCTTATATGAAGACTTCAATTGAAGAAGAATATCTTAAGGGAAAAAAAAAAAAAAAGGATCAGTCATTTAACTCCATGTGCTTTTTTTTATATATGTACGGACATGGATATGCCAAGAAACTAGCACTACAAATAAGCTAGCACTAAAGCAACAGAATGCAAGAAACTAGCACTACAAGTACGTACCCATCTAACCCCAAGGGGTGGTGGAAATGGCAAAAGGCCTCGAGGAATGACCTCGAGGTCCCGAGTTCGATTCTCCATACCAACGGGTAATATTGAATTGCAGTTCTAAACATTCCAAAAAAAAGTACATACCCGTATGCATTGTTTCCCTTTCAGTCCAGAGAGAGTTGCTTTCCAGTTGAAAAAAACAAAGCCATTTTCATTAATTATTTAATTTTCAACTGTGTCCAAGTGAGAGGATGAAAATTGTTTTTATTTAGCGAGAATTTGATAACATATTAAACCAGATTATCAAAAATGGTGCACTAAACGAAGTACACTGCATCGCACATTTGCAAATGTAAGGACTTCTACAACTAGCAACGTCATTTTGAAAAATAAGACCTCATTTGTCAAAACCAAGATATGAAGGTTGGCTATTTTCTATCTTGTGTAAAAGTAATACAGTCTTCCTCAGTTCAATCAAATCATAAGAAGCTTCATTTGATCATTTTACACTCATCTAACCCCAAACATAATCATGCAGTAACGGCTTCTACATTTTCATAATCAGCAACAGGAATTTGCCTTTCAACCCCTTGGTAGAACCGTCATTTTTAAAAGTTCCACCCTCAAAATTAATTTCCAAATGATTTGAGGGAGCCAAACATTAAAATGAGGCTTTATCCTGATTTCCTTAATCACCGAGAAGTCCTCCAAGATATAACAAAGTGCAAATAAGAGCTAAAATCATCCTTCTGAAAACGTATATATACATGCCATTTCGGGAATCCATAATACCAACAAATAATCAATCACCAACCACAATCTTCTGATTATTATTGGCAAATATAATCAGTTTCTGTTGAATAAGTTTGTCAATCTCATGGAATTACTGTTTTCTGCACTAAGAGATGAAAAAAATGAAGACTGTAGCTTCGGCTGGTCTTTTTATTCAGTATATACACGTACAAGAATGGCGCTGCTAGTCACCACCAATAGGGAAAGGCCCCGCTCTAAGCTGTCCAAACTATGGAAATGTGAATCAGAATACAAGAAAATTTTCAGTCCATGAAGCATTTATTTGTAGCAGAGATACATCCGCTTTGGCTAAATATAATTCATCGGTTTCCACTCCCGAATTTGTAGCCCTCAAGTGGAGGAATCTCTGTTTCATCAGCAGCATAAGATGTTAAGAAGGAGCTGCTACCTTACAAATCCGCTAATATTATCACTGTCCGCACAAGCTTGCCGCAAATTGGATGAGCCAAGATCGAAGGGTCCCAAAGAGTCATTCTGCACTCATCCATCAGAAGAAAAAAGAAAATTTCAGATTAGCTGTGTGCAATTGATAGAACGTCGATAGCACACTCAACAAGTATATATAAGAAATTTGAGTACCCATTTGATGCCTCTTAGCCCAAGGCTGCTATCTTCTTTATGAACTAGAGAATGAGGCAAAAGTTTTGCCTTTGGATCCCGAGGAGGATCGTATGCCAGCCCAGCTTGTTCATTGATCTACGAAAGTAAAGCAAGACGAAATTTCTATCATACACATTTCATGGTATCTTTAAGAGGTAAACAGAAACATACACATAGTATGGCACGTATAAACTCATAAAAAGGGCAAATTCACAAAAATAAAATTTACTCATATACGTCGTAGTGTCGTACTAATGGCAGGATCGGAGCAACAGCCAATTTTCTGGACATAAAGTTTGTTTCATGGAGTTCTGTATGAAATGAAGTCCCGCAACACATGGTACGATGGCAGGACATATTACTAGCATGTCTCATACAAGAGAATCCATTATTATGCACCTTTTACTAACTAATACATTGTTGAGACACTTAAAAGGGGAATTGTAAAGCTATGAACCCTAGTTGATAAGGAGATTACGTAAACGCGATGTCTAGATACAAATAAAAACCCAGCAGCCATATCAAGTCCATGTAACATAGATCTACAAGTTTACCATCCAAGACTTTTGCATCAAGGAGTAACTCCAGATAAACCAGTATTATCTTATGGCTAATGATGAACCATCTGGGCAGCCTTTCAGTATCACTTAGATTTAGCATCTTTTTAGGAACACCAGTTCCAAAATATCTCTAGATAAATCATAAGTTCTAATTAGAAACTAAAATTTCGGGCAGAACGGAAAACCCACTGTTTGGGGTTTTCCTTCAAATTTATCGTCTATTGAGTACCAAAAATATAAAACCAACAGAAGGCGGAAAAAATATGATACGAGAACATTTGTGCAAACCTTGGGAAAATCGGAAAATCCAAACGGATGTGAACTTGTATCACGGTTGCTTGCCCCAGAACTAACTCTACCACTCCAAGCTACATCTTTGCTGGAAGAAGAGAACTTTAGGGAAGGAAAACCATGGCATGTCTCTTCAGCATCGAAGATAGATGAGTGCACTTCTCGTGCAGATGGATTTCCTGCATGAGAATGTGGATTGGTTTGTCCGGAAATAAAAGCGTCAAACGAATCAGAGATCAGTTGTGCTTGCTTGCTTGGAACTGATTTGAGATCAGAATTATTGAATTTCCCCAGCAATGATGCTTCAGAAAGCAGGCCTCCAATGCTTAAGGTAGTCAAGCTATCATCCCATGGAATTGACGATTGCATAAGACCCTTACCCGCAGCTGGGTTCAAGTCTAAGTTGCTCCTATTAGACGGCTCAGGAACATCGCTCTTGCCCTGCAGCGATGCTTCTGCCAGCAGGGCTCCAACGCTAGTGTCTGATATTAATTGAATCGACTGCAAGCCTGATTCACTCCGATTTGATTTGGAATTTCCGTTATACACCTTACCCTGCAAGGATGCTTCAGACAGAAGGCCTCCAACGCTTAAGTTAAAGAAACTATCATCCCACCGCACTACTGATTGAGCATGGCCATTTTGCATCGCTAGATTATCAACCTAGGAAAAACAATTTACATAAATTGAAAAAAGGTCAAACTTTGAACAAAAAATGCATCAAGATATTCCAGTATATAAATAGTCAAGACACCATGCATACGTTACGGCATACGACAACATTACCTATTACAGGCTAAATTCAATATAGTTGAGAATTCATTTGTACAAATTGTTGTGGGGATAAAAGTCAGAATTCAAAGGTGTGAAATAATATAAAACAAAATCACTCATTGTGACAAAATAAGGGATTACCAAACGATCAACTCGTACACATGAAGACTGCTCAGTCCCAACTTCATCTGCAGCTTTGTTAAGATTGACTGGTTTTTGAAATTCTTTCTGCGCTGCTGCGAGATTTTCCTTTGAGTCAGTTTTACTGCAACCTTTCTGAGGGCCATCAGTCTCTAAACAATCCAAGGGAGTACTCAAGGCGCTGCAAATTTTAGAAGGTGCTGCAAAGTTTCTGGGCTCAAGATTGGAGAACCAGCCGTATCTAGATGGAAGGGCGAGTTAGAATTCAAAATAAACTACCAGATTTAAGTAATCAGGAAACTGAAAACGCCACATACCTCAAGCGGAAAGTGGCAGGACTATCAATAGCTGCATGTACGTCTCCAGCGCTAATTCCAGTGTCATTCAAAGTCCATCTTCTTTCATAAGCCATGTTCTGTAATTGTGCACTGAATGGAACAAGCATAGGTTCCCCTAGAGCTACACTTGAACTGCCCCATTTGGTATTGATGTGCTTAAGCACAGAAGTTATCCTCTTCTGAGCCTTTAGAATGAGTTCCAGGAATGGATTATGACCATCCTACAAGAAAATAGACTATTACCTAATCAACTTAAAATCCAAATTTAAATGCTTTACACATGCTTTTAGCTTCAAAATCATACCTTCTCCAATCCTTTGCGAGTACCATCATCTATAGGGAAAAGCTGGAGCTTCATCTTTGTAGAAGGATGAGAATGTCCAGTCTTAAGCTCCATTGCTGATACATCTTTTGTTGTTTCTTGAAAAGATTTTCTTCTGCTTGGGAGTTGCTGGCCAGATGCTTGAGCAGCAGGAAATGATAAAACACCAGGATCCTCTTCAGTCAAGATATATTCACATCTCCATAGAAGAGACGGTTGACATAAATGAGAACAAAAAGCAACAGAATTGCATACCAAGACACCTGTTTTATTATTGTTGTTACTATCTTTTTCTGCTTTAAGTTTTCTTCTTCCTTGCACGTCTTTAAAGCCATAAATGGACTGCAACTCACCCAGATTTAATAAAGCTTCAAGAACAACAGAGAGAACTAACCTATTGCTTTCTGATGCCACCCACTAGATTTGTTTGAAGACGTTTTTCCCCCAGCAGAAATTTTACCTGTATTGTGCGTTTTGGGAGCCCCAACTGTCTTTACTTTACGCTGCCTGGTAGTTTTCATAGCAGCTCAGCTTCGCTGCATAGCAAATAAAAAGGCCAGATAGTTTAACTTAAGCCCTGTCAAATTTTAACATATCTACTAATCCTTCGATTTTAGCATCAAGTAACCTTTAGTTCACTGCATGAGCTCATAACCGCAAAATGTAGTTTAGTTGATACAGGACGGTAACTAAAGACAGGTATTTAAGGCTGTCCTGAGTTTAAGGATAGTAGCCTGAGGCTTAGATTGGTAGGGTTGGAATTGAAAAGCTAGGATTTGGGTTTCTTGGCTGATTTGGGGATGTTCTAGGGTTCAGTACCCCAGAACGATCTTTTTGGTATTTTTAGACAGCAACAACATAAGGAAAGATAATAGTCTCACTAATGCCTTCTAGGAGCCTCACCATCGAAAAGCTAAAGCATATCTGCTTCTAAAAATTCTTTCATCAACTCACATAATAGTTCTTACAGTGCTTGCTTATATAGAGAAACAATAAAGACCTTCCTACAAAGTAAAGGATAACGATACTCTACAAAATTATGTTGCTAAAAACTATAGCAAAGTAAGACAGCAATTACGAGAAGTTTCTGATCTGCCAAAAATTACCAAAATATACTCAGGATGTTAAAATGACCAAAATACCCTTGCCAAAAAATCTGTGTTTTCTCTTTTCCTTCCGTTACTACCAATATGCTTATCTCTAGGGGTCTGATCCCTTCAATTCCCCGGCTAGAAAAAACTCACGAGCTTGAGCCTTGATAAAGTCCTGCAGATTTGATTCACTATACTTCGATGAGAATGCGTCACCTAATGGAGTGCTAATAACTTTCAACTCTTCAGTCTTCTTATTGGGCAAAAAAGACGGATCATCAAACATTTGAATGGAATCTATGAGGAGCTCTTGTCAGATCGTTTCAACTAGATGTGAATTCAATAAGATAAGTACTCCTTTCAGCAAGTATTGGCTAGCCTCCTCAAGAGCTCCCTTTCTAGGCTCACTATGCTCCCTAGGATTCATGCAACAAAAATGGGCAAATCAATGAAGATGTGATTAGAAAACTTTGAAGTATTTATTCCTACTTTTTATCCTTTATATCCTTTGTTTCCACATCTCGGAAAACAATTTCTGAAAGTAAAAATCGTCCTATTTCGATCTTCCAGATTTCTTGCATGAGCAGACTTTTTCGCTTCTCGAGGTTGATATTTACCATGCTTATCTTCTAGCTTTTGACCAACTTCAACGATTGTTTTCTTGAGGAGATTTGGACACACATTGGCATTCTTCTCATGACCACTGCATATTCGACAAGATGGGGAAGGGTATTATTCTGTTTTCACTTTCAGCCTTTCTCTCGTAAGCATCTTGAGTAAAGTATGAGAAAGAGCTTATTATAACATGCATTGATGAAAGCTGGTGGGAAGAAATTGCTCTTCGAAGTGACCATTTATCTGTTCCCATGTATCTAAAGGTGAATGGTAAATTCTATGGCGATGTTCATCAATTTATACTGCCATAAACATGCTGCCCCTTTGAAGTTTCCTTTAGCAAAGTGAACTCCCACATTCTCCGTTAGAAAATCACGATTGAAATAATTTTGCATAGACAAAGTCCCATATGTAATACTTCTGTTCCAGCAGCCGATCATCCAAGCTTTCTAGATCAAAGCAGATTCCCCTCATGATGAGCTTCTTTTCTGTTACCCATGCTATTTTTTGGAATATTACCTCCACCTTTTCCCAAGAGCTTTTCCAATTTATTGACCTATGAAGATTAGCAAACTCTTTTTCATGCCTTTTGTGATTACTTATGTACCAACTTTTCCCACTGCTGAAGAACTTGATTGGTAACTTACATCGTTACGAAGATGTCGTATTAAAACTACACGCGACAGGCAGCCAGGACCTGTCGTCTCTGATACCAGAATTTAGACTTAAAAAACGGGTCAACCCGCAAAGTACGGGTAATACACGGACGGTACGGATAAAATAGTCCGGGCAAGAATTACCCAATTTTTTTTGGTAGCCCTTTCCTACAGACGTACCCTACTCGGGCCGTCCGGGTAAACCCATGGGTAAACGGGTTAAGTTTCAGATATTTTTTCTTAGGGTAAATTACACTCGGCACTCATGAGGTTTGCCCTAAACTACACACGGCTACCCCTAACTTTTTTTATTACACTAAACTACACTTTTGTATTTTTCCGTCCAAAGAATTAACAGAAGTAAGAAAATGACAGTAATACCCCTGATAAACAAGTTAATTTACCTCCCCCCCTTCTCTCTCTCTCTCTCACTCTCACGAAACCAAGGTAAGCAAACGACAGGTTATCACCGCCGCTACAACAGGCCTTCGACCCTTCGCCGTCATGGCCGGTACAACCGTCGTCACCAAACGACGGGCTACCACAGCAACAGCAAACGGCCCATCGCCGTGGGCCTTCATCTACAGGGACTGCCGCCAAGCACACGCGCCCCCGCCTCCACCGCGACAGCCTACACCGTCACAGCCACCAGAGGCGCGACCTTCGGCGTCCTTGGAGAGGACCTGATCAGATCTGACGACGCATCACCACGCGCTTCGTGTCTACTCATACGCCCAGCAATGCCAAATCTGGACTTTTTTTCTTTTTTCAGATCTGCTGTTCTAGAGATAATCAGAGCATCATGGTGGGTTTTGATCTGAGGGAAGGAGGCGGATATCAGGGTTCGCGTTTGACTAGAAATGCACCTAGGATAACGGTTCGTGGTGTTTATGTTCGGGCTGAGAGGGCTGTTCGTGGAGGCGTTACAGCTCCCGTTTTGGCAAGGTTGGCCGGGATTTGGGCACCGGCAGGCCTGTTTGCGGTGTTCGGCGTTTGTTCGGTGCTCTTTCCGGCGGCTTAACTGTTGTCGTCCTTCGCCGGCAGCTGCTCCGGACGTTTCAAGCTCTCCCCGCAGATTTCGTGGCCACCGTTTCTGGGTTGAGGTTGCGGTTTGCGCCGCCTGCTGCCGGTAACCAGGGCCAGGTAGCTCCTCCCCGCTCCCTCTTCTTCCTCCTCCTCCCTTCCCCGCTTCCCCTTTCCCCCCTTTTCCTCCTGCCCCTCCCCTGCTTCCCTTTGTTCGCGCCGGTCCTAATTAGGGTTTGTGCTAGCAATGGCTGGGCTTTTTTTGGGCAAGAAAGAGGAGGAAGACGAAAGACTTAAGGTTATTTTTGGTATATCGAAATAAATTTGTGTTGGCCTAATTTTTTTTGACGGTTCCCTAACGGAAGTGAGTTTTGTGTAATACGATGACAAACCACAGGGGGCCGAGAGTAATAAAAAAAGTTAAAGGTAGCCGTGTGTAGTTTAGGGCAAACCTCAGGGCTGCCATGTGTAATTTACCCTTTTTCTTAAAACCAGTTTTAAGTTATTCATTTTGGCAGTTACACATATTTTCTGCTTTTCCTTTTTTACTAGCATATTGCTTGTTAGTTGTAACAAGTGTTTATCAATTTGAAGCTAAATTAAAATTAATTTTGAACCATGGATATAACCTATGTTAAATGGACTCTTCAGAATGTCTGACGTACTCGTGTCCGACATTCGACACTTGGACATTGGTATAGATCTGTGTCCAACACATCTCATAGGATATTCCACTATGAACACTATCTTATAGTTTTTTTTTTTTTGGTAATTAACAAGGCTGGACTGTTAGGCTCTAATCCAACCGGCAGGGAGTATTGCGCCTCGGGGACCTACAAGGCCGCCACATACATCTGAGCCCCCGATTCCCGCACCTATGTCGGGGTCGAAGCGCACAAGAACCCGTGTGGAGCACATGCAGGGCGAGGACGTAAGTTTGTCACCAACAAGTGCGGCGGGCAGGATTCGAACCCAGGTGGGAAACCTGGATTAGGATCCTGGGGACCGCTGAATCAACCCTTGTTGGCCCGTGGAAATGGACGGCAAGGCGGTCGATGGTGACCGTGGAAGTTGAGTTGCAGAGCTGCAGTGACATTGGAAGTGGTCGTTTAGACTCTAATCTATAGTCTGAAGAGAGGGGGGGAGGCGTGGATCTGTGGTTGTCGGTGGAAAGGGACGACGATGAAGTGTGGAGTGCGACCTAGCAAAGGGGTCAACCCGTCGCGTGAGGGTAACACCCACGTATGAACGAGTAAAATGTGTCCGGGCAAGAATTACCCAGATATTTTTGGATAGCCCTTTCCTACGGCGATGACCTATCCAGGCGGTCTGGGTAGAACTGCAGGTAAATTTGGGTCAAATTTCAGAATTTCTTTTTATAATTCCTTTGTTCATTTTGGCAGTTAGGCATATTTTCAGTTTTCCCTTCTTGTGGTCACGACCACAGACTGCAGAGGCGCGGATCTGCGATCTTGTGGGCTGTAAAGTCTTGGAGTGTGAAGGGTGGTGGTGAGTGGTGACCATCGTGTGGAGTTGACGGTGTGAGCGAGATATAGAGACAAGGGTGGAGGCTGAGAAGTGATGAAGAGAAAGAGATCTCCCAAAGCTCAAAACTAAGATATCATAATTATATCACATATATCTTAGAAAACCCGAGTAACCCGTACTAAACCTAGACCAAACTAGCATTTACAAGTCTCTATTTTAATGCCCATACCCGTTTTTTAACAGAGGGTAGATAGGGCTGTATACGAACCGAGTTCGAGCCGAACAGAGCTCTGTTCGAACTCGGTTCGTATATTTTCAGGGATGTTTGAGCTCGGCTCGTGTTCGTTTAGGAGCCAGACATGGGTGTTAGAACTCGGCTCGAGTTCGTCAACGCACAACTCAGGCTTGACTCTGCTCGTTTGTCTAAAGAAACAAACTGAATCAACGATTGAAAAAATGGCCAGAGAAGAAGATGAAGTCGACGGATTTCTGGATCTTCACAAATATCAAAGATTTGGAGTCGTAAAAGATCCCAAATCTGATCCAGGGTGATGCCAGATCTGATCCGAGGTGATGGGTGTATGTGTGTGAGAGTGAGAAAGAGACGGTATGTGGAGGAGTCACGCACGCACACCTGTGTAATATCACTAATCTTTCATTCACCGCTGAGAAGATAGCGATTAGAGAGGCATCAGTGATAGAGAGGACTTGGCTTGTGTGGAGGAGCAGCTGCCATTTGTGGGCCTGTGGCCTGACTTGGAGGTGGTCTAGCCGGCGATGTGGGCGATGGTTTGACCGGCGATGTGCTTGTGTGATGAGAGAGGGGGCAGAGGGTGTTTGACTGTTCGAGTGTCTGAGAGAAGGCAACGACGTGGGGGGTGATCTGGCCTGCGGTGTGGGCGGTGGTCTGGCCGGCAGTGTGCCTGTATGATGACTACCTGAATACTGATGAGAGGGGGGCACGGGTGTTTGACTGTTGAGTGTCTCTAACGAGATAAAGAAAATGAATTTAGTGATAGAGAGAGGAAGCATTGGTGATCCACATGCTTCCACGTCCCAACACACGTACCAACACAGATATTTTGTGTAGGTTTGTAATATATATTATATTTTTTTAATGAATAAATAAACCGATGTTCGTTTATAAAGCTCGGCTCGTGTTCGGCTCGTTAAGTAAACGAGCCCTCTTGTTCACGAACATTAATGAACAAACATCATCATGTTCAAACTCGGCTCGTTTAATAAACGAGCCCTAAAATTGTGTTCATGTTTGATTCCCTATTACATGAACGAGTTGTTCCAGAGAGAACGAATAGCGAGTTGTTCATAAACAACTCCGTTCATTTACAACCCTACGGGGTAGGGTTGAATCATGGGTATAGGCTTTTTTTTTTTGTGCTAGGTTTCCAAATTGATGCAAAACGGTACCTAAAGACGGGTATTTAAGGTCAACCTGTGATCACGCATGGTGGCCTAGGGCTTAGAGTTGTAGGGTTCGTAATCCAAAAGCTAGGATTTAGGTTTATTGGCTGATTTAGGGTTGTTTAGGGTTTTGTAAACATCAAACAAAATAACAAAGGAGAATTATGAAGGATAGCAGAACCTGGTGAGTCTCCCTAAGACTTCTAGGAGTTTCACCTAGAAGAGAAACAATGGAGTCTCTTACAATGCTTGCCTCTATAAGGAAGCAGTAAAGACCTTCCTACCAAGTAAGATTCTTATATTCTAGAACATTCTATTACTGGAAACTAAAGCAAATTCATATAAAGAAAGGGCTTCTAGTTAAAACATATATGAAGAGTGATAGTAAAGACTAGAAGTTTCTAATCAGCCAATAGTTATCAAAACATCCAAATCTGCTACCGTGACCAAAATCCCCTGCTCAGAAGAATCTCTATTTTCTCCTTTTCTTGTCACTGTATACATAGTTGCAGCAAGATAAAAAAAAAAAAAAAAGTTGAGCATCTCAATAGATTCTGTGGGAGTAATTCATTCGTTAAATGAGATGCTAGAAGCCTGGTGCAGAGCAAAATGGGTGCTAAGACAGCATATGATAGTTAGCTAGTAACAGAGAGGAAGGCTCAATCAATAACTTAACACAAACCATCGTGAACAGTTACAAATTACAAGGCATTTTTTTATGGTGTTTGCTTATTTCAGTGAACCGTGAATGTTTTTTAATTAAAACAAATTAAGGAATTGTAAAAAACGCCACTAACAAGGCTTGTGTCTTGTGCTCACATGTTAGCAGGACCTAATTGTAAATGCAGCAGATTCCAGATGATTTCCCGTCCATCGAATTGATGCAGTATACAGAACCACCTCAAGAAGCCAAGTATCTAACTCCCTAGGAGTGTAATTGCAAGACATAGCCAAGCATATGCCAATGAAGACTCTGTGATTGCAAGACATAGCCAAGCATATGAAGATTCTATCATCATGAAAAGGCGACGTCCTTCATCAGAAGGTGAAAGAGAAGTGTTTCCAAAAACTCTACTTTACCTGCAGTTGCTCCCCTAGTACCTTCCTCATGTAACTTGCAGGCTCAAACTTGGGGAGATATAATTTTCTTATCAGACAAAATGTAAAACATCTCTTCGCCATATATCTGCTTCCAATCTAATTCATCTAAAATGTATAAACCAGCCCCAGTAACAACCTTAGCTCTACACTGATAATATCCTTCATCAATGACGGGTCTCCTATAAGCATTCACACTTCCGCTAATTGGTCATTGGCATTCTTAATACCTGGTGACAGCCAAAAGATAAATACTATTCCTCTACACATTTAACTCCCGATGAATTCGATAGCACCTAATCATGACAAAAGACTGAATATGAATAATTGGAATAACCATAACCACGCAGAAGCTAATCGTACCTGAGACCATGACCGAGCCGGGCCTGCCACTTATATCTTACCTCACTATATTGAAAAAATGGTCAGGAGGTTTCCACTCACTAACATACACTGTCAAGCAACAAAAATAGATATTCCAAAAGCTAAAGATTTATCTTTTCCTTGAACATGATGGCGTGCCTTTCTCTCACTACACTTAAGTTTTCTCTCTGCCCATGTCACAAGATATAGCCAAAGTTGTATTTTCAGCACTATGTCGACTTTGTATTGAAGCTTTACTCCTGTGCAACCCCTCTCGACCTCACTCTGAGCCTGCCTAGCAATTCGGTTCTAAATTCTACCCACTAGACAATTGAGATCCTCCATCGTAAAAAAAAAAGTGCCAAGGATGTCTCCACAGCGAAAGCTGCCCTCGTGCATTGGAAGAAACCCTTCCTAAAGCAACGAATATCTAACCGCAAAAGTATAGTGCCAACCGATGACTCCATCTCTCACCAAATTGCATCGCCTTGAGAATGTAATGTAGGAAATGCAGGCGACCTGATCATAGAACTACAGGTAAGCCTTGAAGGCTGTCTCATGTAATAGAATTGCTTCAAAGGCTTTGCCTCTAGGTTGTACTGATTAAAATAGTTTGGTCTCAGTCACATGCTTACTCACCAAAAACACACACACCCGCATGCGCGCACACAATATAAGATCATTGTTCACACCAATAATAACAATAACGATGATGATAAGAAGTAGAATGCATATAATATTGACAATTGATAAACCTATCTCATGGAATTTTGTTGTCATTCTTTCTATTTATTCCCGTGAATCTGGAATCTCTGTAACTATGGCAAACGGTCAAAGTGTTGACTTCGATTAGACCAAACCGACCTATAGAGGAACTTGCCCACTAGGGCACCACCAGATGTAAACGACTTGTAAACTTTATTATGACCGTCCCTCATTGGTTGCCCGCAGACTCCAATGGGTGAAGGATATTCACGAGATTAGGGTAGATGTCGAGATTGGGTTGGTGTTCAGTGTACCGCGGCCTTGATTGGTAGAGAATCCCGGAATAGTCACCTTGGTCTGACTTAGCCGGCTCGTAGGAATGAATTCCAATCCGCATATGTTGGTTCATTTGATGGTTGATCCCGTAATCTGTGGTCTTCATTTGGTCACTCTTTGAAAGTTCAAAAAGTCCAAAGAGCGCAGACTAGCCACGGAGCTCCACCTGGCACTGCCCCTGTTGACAGCTTTTTGCCTTGCTCTTGCCTCAGTTTTTGTTGTTGGTGTGGGTTTAGAGATTGACCGCTTGCTGGCCCCGCGCAAATCATTGACTCCTCTAAAATTCGTGACTACTAAAAATCAAACTTTCACTTATTCTGATGTATATGGAATTTTGTTGTGATTCAAATCACTGACACCTATATGACTCCTGACGAATAAAATTCAAAGAGCGCGGCGCGACACATAGAAATTCGAATCGAACAATGCATCAACTTGGACTGATACCTAATTACTCCGTGGAATTAGGGTTTGCCGTGTAATAAATCGAAGCAACTAGGCACCAACAATTAAAACATCATATCGCACCAATCTTGTGATTACCAATCTCAAAATCAGATAGAAAAACCCAAATTAAAAGAGATAAAGAAACAAGTTTCCAGGACTGAAAGTAACGATAGCATCGATTTCAACGAGACACCCGCACACGCGCGCGCACAAACACAAAGGGGATTTGGGAAATAGAGGCTCTACGTACCATTATCGAAGCCAAGTAGGTATCGCCTTTCTGGGTAGTAATGAATTTGACGATTCTATTTAGCTACTTGTTGCCGTCCTGCTGCTAAGCCGAACCGCAGAGAGAGAGAGAGAAGAAAATGGTGGCGGGAATGAAAGAATCAATGAAAAAAAGCTTTGGGTGGGAGAAATTCGCCGCCTTTGGTTTCAAACTTGTAACTTGAAATAGATATATGTATGTAAAGGGGTACCTTCAGCTTGGCTCGATCAGCAACCTATCATGTCTTGACACGTCAATACTACCCCGACTAGTAGGACACAGGATCGCCAATAGAGAGAGGGAGTAGCAAAGAATGAACCGCGCATATATATATATATATATATATATATATATATATGGGGATCGATCCCCATCGACCGGTGGGAAAAAAAAATTTTCCCACCCAATCGCTAGTATTACTGGCGATTGCAAAAAAAAAAAAGAAACCAGCTGATTGGGCCATTTCTGGCCAAAAAGGAGCCGCGATTGGCCTTGGACCAATCGCATGACTCTCGCGCGATTGGCCCAAAGCCAATCGCCGGACTCTCAGGCGATTGGCTTTGGGCCAATCGCGCGAGAGTCATGCGATTGGCCCAAGGCCAATCTTTACCCGGCAGTAACCCACTCCCCCCATGGCCCCCACCTCTCTTCCCCCCCCCCCCACGTGTCCTTCTCCCTCCCTTGGCCCCCACCCCCCTTCGGCAGATTCCCCCCCCCCCCGGCCCCCACGCCCTCTCACCCGAATTTCCACCCCCGGCAGTAACCCCTCTCCCCCCCCCCCCGCGGTGGCCCCCCCCCCTCTTCCCCCCCCCCCCCCGCGTGTCATTCTCCCTCCCTAGGCCCCCACCCCCCTTCGGCAGATTCCCCCCTCTTTCCCCCTCCCAAAACCTCCTCCCATGGCTTGGCCCCCACCCCTCTTCGACACATGGCAGAACATTAGTCCCCCCCCCCCCCACGGCTCACTTTTCTGTCTATAAAAATCCTCTTCCCCCGAATTATTTCTTACACTCTCATCATTCTCCCTATCTCACCTACATAATCTCCACAACAATACGAGCGAAAAAAATTTTACGCTAGAAGATCGGTGGATAACCGCTAGAAGAAGATCGGTGGATTTCTTCGTCATTTTTTTCAAGTCACAACAAGTAAGTATTTTGAATTTTCTTATAATTCAATGTTAATTTAAATTATTCTTACGCTTAAATTGTTCTTACCATAGTCTAAAATTCGTGTTTAGGGCGTCAAAATTATGTTTTTACAAATCGGGGTATTACATTCGAAAGATTCGAAAATAGCGATTTTTTAGGGCGTCAAAATTATGATCTTTCACGAATTTATAAAAAATAGCTAGAGCTAGATTTTGCCAAAGTGCAAAAAAGAGACCCTAGTTATTTTTAAAAGATCTGTATCAGGTAAAAATTTCAGATTTTTCCAAAGACTAGAAAGGAGTTAACTGATACGCGCAACCTTGTAACTTCGCAGTGTAATTTAAAATATCAAGCTAGCGCGATTTCGCGCGAAATTTTTTTGGGAACCCTAGGATGTTGGAAAGTTCCATTCCCCAGGAATTCGGGCCATTCCGAAGCCGATAGCAATTTTTTGCCGAACGGACTTTTAAGCGCTCGATCCGGACACCGGTTCGGGATTTTTTGACGAAAAATCCCTAAAATGCTTTTTAGATCAAGGATGAACTCAGCAACCTTAGAATAGCGTCTTAAAGCACTTTTGAGATTTTTCCCGATGCCAGGGGGCATTTTGGTATTTCGCCGCCCGACAGGGGTATTTTCCTAATTTTACGCTGTCAACTTTTTCGAACGCCTTTTCAGTCCGTAAATGTAAGCAAACCCTAGCGAAGATGGGAAGTTCCATTCCCCACGAATTCGGAGCATTCCGAAGCCGGTAGCAAATTTTTGCTTATGAAACTTTTAAGCGCTCGATCCGGACACCGGTTCGGGATTTTTTGACGAAAAATCCCTAAAATGCTTTCTAGATCAAGGATGAACTCAGCAACCTTAGAATAGCGTCTTAAAGCACTTTTGAGATTTTTCCCGATGCCAGGGGGCATTTTGGTAATTCGCCGCCCGAGAGGGATATTTTCGTAATTTTACGCTGTCAACTTTTTCGAGCGTCAATACTGTCCGTAAATGTAAGCAAACCCTAAGGATGTTGGAAAGTTCCATTCCCCACGAATTCGGGGCATTCCGAAGCCGGTAGCAATTTTTTGCTGAACGGGTTTTTAAGCGCTCGATCCGGACACCGGTTCGGGATTTTTTGACGAAAAATCCCTAAAATGCTTTCTAGATCAAGGATGAACTCAGCAACCTTAACATAGCATCTCAAAGCACTTTTGAGATTTTTTCCCGATGCCAGGGGGCATTTTGGTAATTCGCCGCCCGAGAGGGGTATTTTCATAATCTTACGCTGTCAACTTTTTCGAGCGTCTTTTCAGTCCGTAAATGTAAGCAAACCCTAAGGATGTTGGAAAATTCCATTCCCCACGACTTCGGGGCATTCCGAAGCCGGTAGCAACTTTTTGCCGAACGGGCTTTTAAGCGCTCAATCCGGACACCGGTTCGGAATTTTTTGACGAAAAATCCCTAAAATGCTTTTTAGATCAAGGATGAACTCAGCAACCTTAGAATAGCGTCTTAAAGCACTTTTGAGATTTTTCCCGATGCCAAGGGGCATTTTGGTAATTCGCTGCCCGAGAGGGGTATTTTCGTAATTTTACGCTGTCAACTTTTTCGAGCGTCAATACTGTCCGTAAATGTAAGCAAACCCTAAGGATGTTGGAAAGTTCTATTCCCCACGAATTCGGGGCATTCTGAAGCCGGTAGCAATTTTTTGCCGAACGGGCTTTTAAGCGCTCGATCCGAACACCGGTTCTGGATTTTTTGACGAAAAATCCCTAAAATGCTTTCTAGATCAATGATGAACTCAGCAACCTTAAAATAGCATCTCAAAGAACTTTTGAGATTTTTCCCGATGCTAGGGGGCATTTTGATAATTCGCCGCCCGAGAGGGGTATTTTCGTAATTTTACGCTGTCAACCTTTTCGAGCGTCTTTTCAGTCCGTAAATGTAAGCAAACCCTAAGGATGTTGGAAAGTTCCATTCCCCACGACTTCGGGCCATTCCGAAGCCGGTAGCAACTTTTTGCCGAACGGGCTTTTAAGCGTTCGATCCGGACACCGGTTCGGGATTTTTTGACGAAAAATCCCTAAAATGCTTTCTAGATCAAGGATGAACTCAGCAACCTTAGAATAGCATCTTAAAGCACTTTTGAGATTTTTCCCGATGCCAGGGGCATTTTGGTAATCCGTCGCCCGAGAGGGGTAATTTGGTAATTTCACGCTGTCAACATTTTCGAGCGTCAATACTGTCCGTAAATGTAAGCAAACCCTAGCGACGGCTGATTTCAAGCTGATTCGCTGGGCGTTCGGTTCATAATGAACCCCGGGCCATTTCGGTAATTTGCCGCTCATCGGGGGCTATTTTCCTTATTTTACATTATACAAATTTTCTGAATGACTTTTAGTTCAGGAAAGGGTGTGAGACACCCGAAAAGTTATTTTAAAGTTGTGATGAGAGGTGTGTTTAAAAGTCGTTTGAAAAAACTATTCAGTTTTTCTAATGCCAGTGGGCATTTTGGTAATTCGCATTCCCGAGAGGGGTATTTTCGTTATTTTGCCCCTTTCAGTTTTTCAAATGACTGCTTAGTCCATAAATGTAAGCAAAGCACCTGAAAGGTTGTTTTGAAGCTGATTTGGGGCGTCAGGGTGATAACGAACCCCCGGGGGCATTTCGGTAATTTGCCGCTCATCGGGGGTTATTTTGGTAATTTTACATTATACAAATCTGCAACTGAATTATGTTTAAATAATTTTTATTCTTCTTTTACTTAATTCTTTGACTTGTTGAGAATGATATAATTTTTAGGGTTAATTACTCACGGCCCCCCTGAGGTTTACCCTAAATTACACACGGACCCCCTTATCTTTTGAAAATTACACTCCTCTCCCCTGAGGTTTGTACCCGCATTTCACGGAGCCCCAAAAAATTGACGGAGACCCTAACTCCGTCTAAAGATGCTCTGACACTTCACTTTTTGGAGTTTTCATCCCCAAAATGCCCCCCCTTTCTTGAATAAAACCCCTCTTGCCCCTTAGGGTTTTTCTTCTTCTTCTTCTTCATTCTATTTCTCTTCTGCAGAGACCCATTTCTTTCTCCTTCTTCCTCCCTTTCTTCCTTCACTTCATTCTTTCCTTTCTAACCAAAAAATGTCAAGGTCAGGAAATGGTGAGGAATGGTTGGATCTAAGGTTTAACTACATAAGTTGCTGGTGTAGAAAGAGAGCAAGTCTTAGAATTGTTGAATCTGATGAGAAGCCAAGCAAGGGGAAGTTGTTCTTCACTTGTGCAAGTGGTGGTTGTAACATGTTTAGTTGGTGCAATCCTGATAGAGCAACATTGAAGCCAAGTGGAAGGTCAATCATCTCTTCACCTGATGTTTATGAAGAAATTCGAAGGCATGAAACCAATGAAGAATCAAGGATGCACTTGCTTGAGGCAAATGAAGCTGAAAGGAGTAAAAAATTACAGCTAATTGAGTCTAATCAAGCAATGTTGAAGATGTTGGTTATTAGTTCTTTAATTTCATCATGGATGTGTATGTTGATGATAGTTTTTGTCATTAACAAATGATGAATGTGGTGTAGGGTTATGTAATGCAACCAATGTAGCCTTAAGAGAGAAATGGTACTCTCGAATTTTCTAGGGTTCATGTAATGAATGTAATGATATTTGAATGAAGTATCTATGGCTGCAATGAAATTTTCTAGGGAAATGAACATGTTGGTTATATATTTTCTAGGCAAATGAAGAGGTTGGTCATCTATTTTCTAAGCAAATGGAGTATCTATGCCTTCTTAAGGGGGCTTGTGGTTTGTGCACATTGCACAAAGACCACAAGCAATCAACCTGCTCAAATGGTCCAACCACAAAATGCAAGTCACAACCTGCTCAATTCAATCCCCAAGACAATACACAAACCAAGTCCCCAACAAGTTACCAATATGCTCAAAAGTATGACTATTCAAATACACAACTTGTTCCAACCATGCACAAATTCTACCAGCTACAATTTTCAAACTCAAACACAAGCACAACCTGCCCTAACCAATGCTTCTAACACACTTCACATTTTGTGCAAATAAGTAAGATCTCAATCCTGAGCAACATACTGAAACTAAGTACACATTAGCTCAATAATAACATCATTCATCATCCAAATGTTAACATTGTGCAAATAGAGTTTACATCATCCAAATGTTTACATCATCCAAATGTTGATAAACATGATTAAAAGCATTAATGTTGACTAAAACCTAAAGTTTACAATTTGAATATTGTAGTCAACCTAACTGTAACCTACAGTTAACCTATTCCCACTATGACTTTAACTTCAAAAATTTGTCTTCAGTCACAGCAATCAACACCATTTTCAAAGTCTTCGATAAGCTTCACAAAAAGAATCTGCACAGTTTCTGTAATCTTCACAAAATGATCTTCACAAAATGAATCTTCACCATGTATGTACACAAAATGATGCACACTAGCAGCAGCTAAGGCATGGTTCCTTGACTAGGACCCCCCACAGCAGGTCCTCCCTGTTCAAAAATTCAAAACTACATTTAGTCAAAAGTAAACTAAATCACAGTAAACCAAAATCAAAACCACAGTTAGTATACTTACATCCAAATTCATGCTAACTTGACTGCCTTCCACTTGATTGCCTCCAGTTTGGCTACCACCAGCTTGGCTGCCACTAGCTGCAGCAGTGCCCCTACTAATGCCTCTCACAGGTGCCCTTTGACAGGTCCTTTTGTTGTGCCCAATTTCCTTACAAATTGCACATTTTATGGTGCATGACCTCTTGCCTTCCTTAGCAGGTTCATCAGCAGCCCTTTTCCTCTCTTTTCTTGGCCTTCCTGGCAACCTTCTTAATGGTGGAGGCTGCAAGGGATCCCCTGGAGCAGGCTGCCATTGGGACTCATCATGCACTGGGTGCATGACCCCACCATAGGTCTTCAAGTATGTGTCCCTGCTGTAGCATACATCCACAAAATCTAATACTTCCATTCTCCTAGTATTGATGCATGCTGCTGCATGCTTGCAAGGTATGCCAGTTATATTCCAAACCCTACAACAACAACTCCTCCTTTGAAGATCAACCACATGCACCTTCCCAAGATCAACCACCTCAAATTCTGTACCCCCAGCACACATCACTATGCTACAATGCCTAGACTGAGCAATGGCTTGGTTGCATTTTTTCACAATCTTGGGAGCTACCTTACCATCCCAAGAGGCAGCATTTTCAAACCTTTCATGCACCTTGGACATCAACCTAGTTCTAATAGTATCAACCAAAGATAGCACAGGTTTTTCTCTCAAGTTCCCTAGCCAATTATTGAAGGACTCAACAATGTTGCTAGTTACATGCTCATTCTTAACAGCATGGTCAAAAGTGTGCCTAGCCCAACTCTCTAACCTATGCCCACTCAACCACTCAGCTGCTTCTGGTGAGTGGTCCTTCATTTGACCCATGGCAAGGTTAAAGTCATCAACATTATATGCCTTCACAGCAGCCCAGAAATATGCTTTCAACTTGATGCCAGGGTACTTAGCCTTGAAGTTACAGTAGAGATGCCTGCAGCACCTCCTGTGACTTGCCTGTGGTATGATCTCAGCTAAGGCATTCTCAATACCCTTTTGGCCATCAGACATAAATACCCATGGCTTAGCTCCAGAACCATCCCCAATTATGCTGAATAAATGATGAAGAAAAAACCTCCAGCTTTGTGTGTTCTCACTCTCAACCACAGCAAAAGCCACAGGGAACAACCCATTATTCCCATCAAGACCCACAGCAGCCAATAACACACCTCCAAAAGGCCCCTTGAGATGACATCCATCAACTGCAAGAAAGGGCCTACAAGCATGTCTAAAGCCATCTTGGATAGCTGTAAATGAGAAGAAGAGCCTATGGAAGTGAGGCAAATCCAAGTTAGGACTAACCCTCTGAGTTTCAAGCTTGAACAAGCTACCAGGGTTAGTCCTCATCACTTCATGCCCATACCTCCACAACTTCTTGTATGACTCAGCATGAGACCCCTCTATTTTTTCTAGTGCCTTCCTTTTGGCCCTATAGAGCTGCATTCTATGGGCCTCTACACCAAACTTCTCAGCCAACAATTCTTGCAGACCACCCAAACTGATGTTAGGATTTCCCCTAATGTATTTAAACATCTTCTCTGAAATCCAAGTGGAGTTGGCTTCTTTATTAGTAGTGGCCATCACACAAGTGTGTTCAGGGCCACACTTCTTAATTTTAAATGTTGTGCCATCAGGGATACTGGTTGCACGTATTCTCCAGGCACATCCAGGGCTGCCACAATGAGCAGCCACCCTTGTCTTCTCATTCTTGTCTCTCACCAGTTTAAACCCATTCTCAATGGTATAGTCTTTCAAAGTTGCCCTAAAATGATCTACATCTTCAAACAATAAACCCTGATGCAGTTCAATTTTTTCCCCTTCCTTGTGTTGAAACAACTTCCCACTCATAAATCTGTCTACATTTATTGTTGCCACATCTACATTCTCATCACTGTTATACAAGGGGGTTTCTTCATCATCATCACATTCTGACAACATTTCATCACTTGGCTTATCATCATCTATCTCAGTGTCTTCATCATTAGTCCCTGACTCTTCATCACTCTCACTCACTCCTACTCCTTGCCAATCAAAGTCATCAGAATCATCACTGGACAAATGTATTTCCCCCTCACTTCCTTCTTCTTCATCACTGCTGTCCCCTTCACTTTCTTCTACTTCATTCAAGTCCTCATTTCTAGCTGCCTGACTACTTGGTTCTGGATAACAAACTGCCCCAGGTTCAGCCCTATCAATCTCTAAGTAGACATGTATATCCTTAGAGTTCTCATATAGTGCAAACATGTCCACTAAAGCCTTATCAGAATTTAATTCAGTCCTGACCTGAGTTCCAGGCAACATGAAGTACATGTCAATGCATAAACCTAGCCTAGGGGGGAGGTCTTTCAAACATAGCTCAGTTGCATCACTTAGCAAGTCCATGTAACTGTATCTGTCTGGATCTACATTCTCAATCTCTCTGGCTATGTTACAGTAGTGGACCAGCAGGGTATGCATTTCTGTAATGTATATACAAAGAGAGTTAACTTGGATGTCAATTAAGCTGTCAAACAGGGCTGTAATTAACTTGCCAATTTGAAATAATATTATTTTATTTATCAATTAAGGCTTTCACAAAGCTGTCAATTAGGTATGTTAATTAGTTATCTATTAGGGTTTCCATTTGGGTGTCAATTAGGGCTTTAATTTAAGTTCTTAATTGGGCAAGTTGACTAAGTAGTCAATTAGGGTTTCAATTGAGTTGTCAATTGGGGTTTCGAAAATGAAATTGTATTAGGGCTTCAATTTCAGTGTCGATTAGGGATTCAATTTGATTAAGTAGTCAATTAGGGTTTCAATTAAGTTGTCAATTGGGGTTTCGAAAACGAAATTGAATTAGGGCTTCAATTTCAATGTCGATTAGGGATTCAATTTGATTAAGTAGTCAATTAGGGTTTCAATTGAGTTGTCAATTGGGGTTTCGAAAACGAAATTGAATTAGGGCTTCAATTTCAGTGTCGATTAGGGATTCAATTTGATTAAGTAGTCAATTAGGGTTTCAATTGAGTTGTCAATTGGGGTTTCAAAAACGAAATTGAATTAGGGCTTCAATTTCAGTGTCGATTAGGGATTCAATTTGATTAAGTAGTCAATTAGGGTTTCAATTGAGTTGTCAATTGGGGTTTCGAAAACGAAATTGAATTAGGGCTTCAATTTCAGTGTCGATTAGGGATTCAATTTGATTAAATAGTCAATTAGGGTTTCAATTGACTTTTCAATTGGGGTTTCAATTTAGGGCTTTTAGGGCTTTCGATTATGGCTTCAATTTAGGGATTTCGGTTTAAGGCTTTCGATTAGGGCTCTAAGTAGGGCTCTAGTTAGGGTTTTCTGCTAATAATCATATAACATGCAATAATCATATACTAAACATACAATAACCATACACTTAACATGCAAAAACCATGCACTCAACATGCAATAACCATACACTCAACATGCCCATGATTACATACAACAGAGACTCAACATGCATGTGATTAAACAGAACAGAGACGTAAATTAGGGTTTCTTTGTTAAAAATCATCCATTACAGTTTCAAAAAAATGAAGAAACTAGAGAAATGATTGCGATCAGATGAAAAGGGTATGAAAACATACCTTCGTGTTTGCACAACCGTCCACGATCTTCACTCGAGTACCACCGTTCAGGGCTGCCGTCGTCGCCGTCGTCGTCGTCGTCGTCGCTGCTGGGTTCGATTTCGCAGAAAGCAAGAAATGGCAATGAAATTTGACGGTAGAACTTCCCTACCAACTTCCCTCTCTCCTCTCTCTCGAAGTCTGTAACCAAGAGCCACTTCCTCTCTTGATTTCCCTCCAAAACCCAAGAGACACTGTGTGGTTATATATGAGGGTAGAAAGGTCTTTTCATGACCAGCCGTTAACCCCGTCAAAGAATTTCAAATTTTTGGGGCTGAGTGTAATTTGCAAAGATAGTGGGGTCCGAGTGTAATTTAGGGTAAACCTCAGGGGTGCCGTGAGTAATTAACCCTAATTTTTATTTTATAGATTTCAGTATAAATATGGATGCAACTGGAGGAAGCAATTTTTGTGAAGGTTCTGATCCACCTTACTTGGGTCAAATTTTTCAAACACTGGACGAAGTTGAAGAATACTACAGATCATATTCGAAAACGATGGGTTTCGGTATTCGAACTAAGACGAGTAGAAAACGGGTGAGTACAGATCAAATCTGTGCAAGACTATTTAAGTGTCATAGAGGGGCACCGCATGTACCCCCGGTCGTTCCGATCAGTGACGAAGGGACAACAAGACAAAGAAAACGCGACACATTTCCGGGTACCGGCTGCAAGGCCCATGTATATGCAGTACACCGGAAAAATGAAAACCATTGGGTTGTGACGGGAGTGGATTTGAACCATAATCATCAGTTGATGACCCCTAGTAAGATTGGTCAAATTCATCAACACCGAGAAATTAGCGCGGCACACAGACAGCTGATTTTTACAATGGCCGAGGCTAAAATTCCACCTTCTAAGATGATGGGGGTTTTCTCAAGCCAGGCTGGGGGGATTGACAGGTTGAGTTTCAACGAAGTAGACCTTCGAAATGAACTCCGTGCTCAGAAGAGAGAGTCTTCCGGTATGAGTGATTCTCAAGCTACACTTGATCTCTTCAGGTGCCTTCAGAGTGAGAATTCTGGATTTTTCTACAGTCTCCAACTAGATGATGAGAACCGCATTAGTACTATATTTTGGGCGGACCCCCGTTCTAGAGCTGCTTACCAAAATTTTGGGGATGTTGTGACGTTTGACACCACATACCGCACCAATAAGTACTCTATGCCTTTTGCTCCGTTCGCCGGGGTGAACCACCACTATCAGTCAATCTCGTTTGGCTTTGCCCTGCTTAGGGATGAGACGGAAGAGTCATTTACGTGGTTATTTGAAACGTGGCTTCAAGCAATGTATCATATTCTTCCAAAGACCATCATCACCGACCAAGATCTGGCAATGAAAAATGCAATCGCTAAGGTCTTTCCAGATACTCACCATGGACTGTGCACGTGGCACATAAGCAACAAATATCCCGAACGGCTTCACAATGTATATGCAAACCATCCGGAATTCAAGACTGACTTTAATACATGTGTGAAGAAATCGTTGACGGTAGACGTGTTCGAGGAGAGGTGGGCCACGTTAATGGATGACTACAATTTGCACAATCATGCCTGGTTACAATCGTTGTATGCGATCAAGACACAGTGGGTCGGTGCCTACACCAAGAAGTTTTTTGCAGCCGGAATGACAACGACCTCGAGAAGCGAAGCTATGAATTCATTCTTTGATGGGTACGTAAGCCAGTCTTCAAGTATAGTGGAGTTCGTACTAGAGATGCAGAAAGCCGTTGATAGGCAATTGTACCGTGAGAGAGAAGCCGACGCGGCTACAGTTTACAGGGAAAGAGCCATACTACTCTTTTCACCTTTGGAGGTTCATGCGGCTCAAGTCTATACCAAGGAAATGTTTAGACAGTTTCAAAATGAACTACTAAAGTCTAATCAATATGGCATGACAAAGTTGCACGAGTATTCCACCAGAGATCTCAAGGTTTATGCTTTGACAAACGTGACGAATTTCGCCAATCCGTGCTCTTCGTCGACTCCGAGGAACAGAAGACATTTTACCGTTGCTAAATGTATGGACACCGGGTTGGTAAATTGCAATTGTCAATTGTTTGAGCATAAATGTATACTTCGTCGACACGCGTTGAGGGTTTTGAGCTCCAAGAATGCTCGTGAATCCCTCCACAGTATATCTTGGCCCGGTGGACGAAGGAAGCCAATAGAGTCCACGGTCACATTCCTTACGTGCCCAATGTTTCAGTTGATTTCGAGCAATCTGAGACGCTGCGATATAATCACCTTTGTAACATCATGCACGGTTTATCAATGGATGCAGCGTCAACATTTGATGGGTACAGGTATCAAGTTGAAGCAGCCGCACGGGATAAGGCTAAGCATGTGGAGTTTAGGATGGCTGATCCAGAAAGACGGGACACTCCGACTACTCGGACGACTCCAGCCGGTAGATTCAATCGAGCCAAACAGCCAGTCATTGACGGCACTAGCATGCAAGGTGAGGAGGACGACATTTTTGATCCAATTATTGCACAAACAAAAGGGCGAAAAGAAGAAATACGCATGAAGAATCCGATTGAAAAACAAACGGGTCAAAAAAAATTGCGAAAGTGTGCGTTGTGTAATAAGATGACTGATCATGATAAGAGAAACCATTATAAAGTGTTAGGTCTCGAACCTGGCAGTATGGTCGAGGAGGACAATGATGATGAAGAGTTTTGGGGTTAATGTTTTAGTTGTATAATGAATAACTTTTATAATGAGCATAAATTTGTGATTTGGTTTGTTGAATCTTTAATTTGTGATTTGGTTTGTGGATTATTGATATTTTTGGAAGGGCCTATTCGCGCCGTCAATACTTCCGAACAATCTTGTAAATTTGTTTGTTCATTGCACCTCAGGCACGCTAGTTAGCCCATTCGTAAGAATTTCGGCAAGATACGAGACACGTTATTTTTTGGGTTTTCCTATGGAAGGCCTATTCGGGCACACTTCAGGGCCCAATTCATGACTTCCGAAAAATCTCATAATTTTTTTTGTCACTTTTTTTTTGTTCATTGCACATCAGGCACGCTAGTTAGTCCATTCGTAAGAATTTCGGCAAGATACGAGACACATTATTTTTTGGGTTTTCCTATGGAAGGCCTATTCGGGCACACTTCAGGGCCCAATTCATAGCTTCCGAAAAATCTCGTAATTTTTTTTGTCACTTTTTTTTTGTTCATTGCACCTCAGGCACGCTAGTTAGCCCATTCGTAAGAATTTCGGCAAGATACGAGACACGTTATTTTTTGGGTTTTCCTATGGAAGGCCTATTCGGGCACACTTCAGGGCCCAATTCATAGCTTCCGAAAAATATCGTAATTTTTTACGAGACACGTTATTTTTTGGGTTTTCCTATGGAAGGTCTATTCGGGCACACTTCAGGGCCCAATTCATAGCTTCCGAAAAATCTCGTAATTTTTTTTGTCACTTTTTTTTTGTTCATTGCACCTCAGGCACGCTAGTTAGCCCATTCGTAAGAATTTCGGCAAGATACGAGACACGTTATTTTTTGGGTTTTCCTATGAAAGGCCTATTCGGGCACACTTCAGCGCCCAATTCATAGCTTCCGAAAATCTCGTAATTTTTTTTGTCACTTTTTCTTTTTGTTCATTGCACCTCAGGCACGCTAGTTAGCCCATTCGTAAGAATTTTGGCAAGATACGAGACACGTTATTTTTTGGGTTTTCCTATGAAAGGCCTATTCGGGCACACTTTAGGGCCCAATTCATAGCTTCCGAAAAATCTCGTAATTTTTTTTGTCACTTTTTTTTTGTTCATTGCACCTGAGGCACGCTAGTTAGCCCATTCGTAAGAATTTCGGCAAGATACGAGACACGTTATTTTTTGGGTTTTCCTATGGAAGGCCTATTCGGGCACACTTTAGGGCCCAATTCATAGCTTCCGAAAAATCTCGTAATTTTTTTTGTCATTTCTTTTTTGCTCATTGCCCCTTAGGCACGCTAATAGGCCATATATATGAATTTCGGCGAAAATCGAGACAAATAATTTTTTTGAAAATCCTATAATGTATTAATATTCGTGCACACTGTATCGCCAAATTCATAGCAACAATAAAAAAATTATGTACATTTTTTTCAGGGGTTCTTTGCTCATTGCACCTTAGCCACTCTAGTTAGGATAATGGTAATTAAGGCGTCTAGCTTCATTCTTTTTCAGCTCCCAGGCTATCCTATACCTAAACGTCAAGGCAGCCTTCCTAGTCCACCATTTATATTTGAGCACCTCCGACCGAGCAATGTAGTCCATGTACTTGAGGACGTAAATCCCGCAATCGTGACTGTTATATTGCTTTGGTCGGTCCTGTATCATCTCGACCGTCCAAGGCTCTACCGTCGAATTCCTGGTGATGGATTCCCCCGAATAATCTCGGCACGCTAGCGAGAAGATAGTAGTCTGCATCCAACAATAAAAAAAGGTCATCAAGATATGTTACAATAAGAATATACTATGAGCCAAGGTCAACCGATAAAAACTAACCACTGCAGTGATGTACTCGCTGTATATCTGTGCCAGCGACCGAAAGGGAGAGTCCTCCCGTAGGCTATCGTATATGTTGACCGCTCTGTTCGCTGGATAGAGAACTAATAGGAATCAGTGGTGTTCATGATGGCAAGGTATCATGACAAGGTTCGCATGAGCAGCGTGACATTGATAGTCTGCGGTCAACAGGGCTAACAAGTTTCCAGCTGGTTTCCACTTACCCATGCCTGCCCCTCGCCTCCTCGATTCTGTGAACTCCCTCATGCTGGTCACCATTAATGGGACAAGATAAGTGGGATACATGTTAAGCTTCAAATCTTCGCACTGGTTATAACGTAGCTCTCTAATTCGGAGCAGATCTATATAAGCGTTCATGACAAAATTTGAAATATCTGTCTCCGGTGCCAACATTCTCACATCCGCGTGACCTAGCAATGTTCCAAGAGGAAAGTCTGTTGAATCGACAGGCTCAGGCCCGAAGTAGTGCCGGTCGATCCAATCTCGCTTCTATCGCCTCAATGGCTTTGTCGCTTGTCCTTTATCCGACCGGTTGCTTGGGCGCGAGGCTTGGATTCCTACTTGGGTCACCTGACTCTGGTGCTGAGAGTCGTACGTGTCAGGAGGCAAACGACTAGACAGCTCCCAGAATTCCCTCTGGGGCAAAGACGCGTCAGGAGGCAAGTGACTAGACAGTTCCCAGAATTCACTCTGGGGCACAAAGTCGTACGTGTCAGGAGGCAAGCGACTAAACGGCTCCCACACCTGACTCTGGGGCTGAAACCCGTATGCGTCAGGAGGCAAGCCACTAGACGGCTCCCACACCTGACTCTCGGGCTGAGAGCCGTACGCGTCAGGAGGCAAGCCACTAGACGGCTCCCACACCTGACTCTGGGGCTGGGGCTGAGAGCCGTACGCGTCAGGAGGCAAGCCACTAGACGGCTCCCCTTGGTAACCCCGGTACGCAAGACTAAAGTTGTGAAGATCAGTCTTGTACCTCTCAATGGAGCTCTTGAGACTGTCAGGCGCATGCGCGACATACCAGTCAAACTGCTCAAGCTGCTTGAACACCTTAGTGCCCTGGTCAACCTAAAAAAAATGCATAAATAAATCACCGTCATCATTTCAGGCATGGTCGAGAAGGTGCAAAAATAAATATTGAAACAACACTAGAGTTGACTTACAATGCTCAATGCCCAGAACTGGTCATAGACCCCACGCGTACGATGTCTTCCTCACTTGGGAAGGACGATTCACCCTCGTGCGCGTCACCTTGAGAAACCATTGCAGGTAATCCTCAGTATTGGTGCCGTCGTCCTTGAGAAATACAAGGCTACCATACGTTTCTTGCCAAGTATTCCACTGTTGCACCTCGTCGCTCAGCAAATTCAAGGCATCAGGCACCTCAAAATTCGGACCTCGACCGCTCCTGTATGGCCGCATGTCTACAGCGGGTTTTGGTATCCCTTGTAGACAGCCAGCTTGTTTCATAGCTCGATCGGGCATCTGAAACTCACATACTTCGAAATGAATAAGTGGCACCCGAACCAAACCTGCCAGCACGTACGACACCGGCAGTTGCCAACACGTCTCATCCAACCGATGCATCACCTTCCCATATGGCTGCCACGTCACCTGGGATGCATCCATCATATCTAGTTCCCCCCGATAGAACGTTAGATTGTGGTGAGGGTCTACCCGTCTAGTCCGTTTGGGCCTAGGCCCCCAGGCCCACACCCTAGGCCACGTCTCATCTGAATCAGCTACGGGGTGTGGACGACCCGTGGGTAGCCTCTCGTAAGACCAAACATGTGAATGCAAACATAATATGGAATTAGTTATTAATCACGAATATATTGACACGTCAACGAAGAATATAAATGCTCAAACCTGTAACAGAGTGATGCAGGCGGAAATGGACTTGGCACCCTTTCTCGTAGCTTTGTGCAATGCTCGATATAGGTGCGCAAGGACAGCTGAACCCTACGAATATGAGTATACCTCCTCAAGATCCTCCAAGAACACCATATACTTCGGATGCACCGTGTTTTTCTTTTGCGTCGGAAGTAATATAGATCCAATAATATACAAAAGGAATGCCTTCGTCTACACCGAAAAATCATGAGGAGTGTATTCATCCGGTAGCTCGCCGTACTGCTCTCTCAGCCATTTAAGTTTTATGCCGTTGGTTGAAAGAGCTTCCCTCGGAATTCTCTGAAAATACTGCCTAGCCATCTTCGCGATGGAAGCAGACGTTTTATTCGAAGTAATCGGTCTACCGTGACATGGGATTCCAAGTATAAATCCGACGTCCTCTAACGTAATAGTCATTTCACCAAACCGGAAGTGAAATGAGTTCGTCTCGCCCCTCCATCGTTCAACTAGAGCGGATATAAGGCAATCGTCGTGCCGAGACCAAATCCCGCAATCGGTGAAAACCGTCAAATTTTGATTGTGTAGTAGTTCTATTTGTTCATCGTTCAGTACCCACTCGGAATGGCCACTTGTGCTTTGACATGTTTCCAAAACACCCCTATCGACACCGTTAAATACGTGCCTCGCGACGTGGTCATCGTCATCGTATAGGATTGATGTATCATGAGGTCCAGGGTTGAAATCCATATCTGTAAGAACAAAATATAATCGTACATTAACTTAGCGTCCATAATATTTACATTCCAAAACTGTAACTGAATCGTTAACCTAGCTTACCAATGCAATAACAATAGTCATTAAATCATTACTTTAATGTATGAAAACCATTCCTCACTTCCCACGACTCCGAACGCTTAATAACCCTAGCCGCCTTCGCTAGGGTTTGCTTACATTTACGGACTGAAAAGACGCTCGAAAAAGTAATGAGCGTGAAATTACGAAAATACCCCTCTCGGGCGGCGAATTACCGAAATGCCCCTGGCATCGGGAAAAATCTCAAAAGTGATTTAAGACGCTATTCTAAGGTTGCTGAGTTCATCCTTGATCTAGAAAGCATTTTAGAGATTTTTCGTCAAAAAATCCCGAACCGGTGTCCGGATCGAGCGCTTAAAAGTTTCATAGGCAAAAAATTGCTACCGGCTTCGGAATGGCCCGAATTCGTGGGGAATGGAACTTCCCGCCTTCGCTAGGGTTTGCTTACATTTATGGACTAAGCAGTCATTCAAAAAAGTTGAAAGGGGCAAAATTACGAAAATACCCCTATCGGGCGGCGAATTACCAAAATGCCCCCTGGCATCGAGAAAAATCTCAAAAGTGCTTTAAGACGCTTTTCTAAGGTTGCTGAGTTCATCCTTGATCTAAAAAGCATTTTAGGGATTTTTCGTCAAAAAATCCCGAACCGGTGTCCGGATCGAGCGCTTAAAAGCCCGTTTGGCAAAAAATTGCTACCGACTTCGGAATGGCACGAATTCGTGGGGAATGGAACTTCCCATCTTCGCTAGGGTTTGCTTACATTTACGGACTGAAAAGACGCTCGAAAAAGACGCTCAGCGTGAAATTACGAAAATACCCCTATCGGGCGGCGAATTACCAAAATGCCCCCTGACATCGGGAAAAAATCTCAAAAGTGCTTTAAGACGCTATTCTAAGGTTGCTGAGTTCATCCTTGATCTAAAAAGCATTTTAGGGATTTTTCGTCAAAAACTCCCGAACCGGTGTACGGATCGAGCGCTTAAAAGTCCGTTCGGCAAAAAATTACTACCGGCTTTGGAATGGCCCGAATTCATGGGGAATGGAACTTTCCAACATCCTAGGGTTCTCAAAAAAGTTTCGCGCGAAATCGCGCTAGCTTGATATTTTAAATTACACTGCGAAGTTACAAGATTGCGCGTATCAGTTAACCCCTTTCCAGTATTTGGAAAAATCTGAAATTTTTACCTGATACAGATATTTTAAAAATAACTAGGGTCTCTTTTTTGTACTTTGGCAAAATCTAGCTCTAGATATTTTTTATAAATTCGTGAAAAATCATAATTTTGACGCCCTAAAAAATCGCTATTTTCGAATCTTTCGAATGTAATACCCCGATTTGTAAAAACGTAATTTTGACGCCCTAAACACGAATTTTAGACTATGGTAAGAACAATTTAAGCATAAGAACAATTTAAATTAACATTGAATTATAAGAAAATTCAAAATACTTACTTGTTTTGACTTGAAAAAAATGACGAAGAAATCCACCGATCTTCTTCTAGCGGTTATCCACCGATCTTCTAGCGTAAAAAAATTTTTCGCTCGTATTGTTGTGGAGATTATGTAGGTGAGATAGGGAGAATGATGAGAGTGTAAGAAATAATTCGGGGGAAGAGGGTTTTTATAGACAGAAAAGTGAGCCGTGGGAGGGGGGGGGGCAACTAATGTTCTGCCATGTGTCGAAGAGGGGTGGGGGCCAAGACATGGGGGGAGGTTTTGGGAGGAAGAAAAGATGGGGTCTGCCGAAGGGGGGTGGGGGCCTAGGGAGGAAAAATGACACGTGGGGAGGGGGGAGGGGAAGAGGGGTGGGGGCCAGGGGGGGAGGGGGGTTACTGCCGGGTGGAAATTCGGGTGAGAGGGGGTGGGGGCCGGGGGGGGGGAATCTGCGGAGGGGGGTGGGGACACGTGGGGGGGGGGGGGGGGAAGAGAGGTGGGGGCCAAGGGGGGGGAGGGGTTACTGCCGGGGTAAAGGGGCATTCGGGTCAGCGATTGGCCTTGGGCCAATCGCATGAGTGTCGCGCGATTGGCCCAAAGCCAATCGCTTGACTCTCAGGCGATTGGCTTTGCGCGACCCTCATGCGATTGGCCCAAGGCCAATCGCCCGTCCGCTTTGGCCAAAAATGGCCCAGTCAGCAGCTTTTTTTTTTTTTATGCAATCGCAGGTTTTTCGAGCGATTCGGTGGGAAATTTTTTTTTTCCCACCGGTGGGTGTGGATCGATCCCCATACAATTGATAGCGTAAACATAACAAACAGGAATGAGAGCTAGAGCGTTTCTTATCACTTTATAACATGTTCCCTTTTTATATGCCTTTGTCCAAATAATTCACGACAAAGTGTGATTTTTTTCATCTATTAAAATTGTACATCAACACTTATATCATTTGTGTGTGGGTGCTTCAACCACCTTGAACTTCTAATTTTGAAATCCAAAAAATATCTCACATTTGAGCAATAGACCTTCTTTCTTTCTATGTATTCCTTTCCTACCATTGGGTTTATTTTTTAAGTTGTGCCACTTGATGCAAAATCTTCGGCTTTTCACTCTACTTCATCTTATTTTAAATAGGGATTCTCTGCAGTACTTTAGAAGTTCATTAACATCTCTAAGACTCTTTATAGTTGCTAAAGGTGCTTTGTTGTTACCGCTAAACTTGAAGATTTTGTGTCACTAAATATTTTAGCAGATACTTTTTTTGCTACAACACCTCTTATTTCATTAAGGTCATTCCTATGACAATTATACTATGAACAAACTTTGGCTGTTACCCTGATTGTAGGAATCTTCCTACAACCCCTTGTATAGTGACAATTAATAGTCGCTAAATATTTTAAGTGGCTTTCCTGTTAACACTTTTAGCGATAACTTTTAACACCACTTTTCTAACGTCACTAAATAAAAGCCACTACAAATATTTAACAACCATTAATTGTCGTGACATGGGGGGTAGGAGGAAGATTCCTTCAACCCGGATAGCAGCCAACTTTTTTTCTTTATACTATTGCAAATGCAGTAGATTCACATGTCTTGCTTCACAGGCAAGGTCAAACTTAACAAGAGCAGGGTCAAGCATAGTAATTACAGCCGCACACAATGTCACTCGATTCTCTTAAACTCTTTCGGTCCCTTTTTATTTGATTATCTTTGACTTGCACGCTTATATAGGATATGAGTTATATTTTATAAGTTTTTCATTATACCCCAAGAGAGAGAAAGGAAGGGAAAAAAGTGGTTCAGGAGAGAGAGAAATGGGTCAATGAAGGATTAACTATGGAGAGAGAAATAGAATAAAAAAAGTTAAAGAAGGATAAACATGGAAAAATACTTATAGATTTTTTCTTAATTTGGAAAGTAATTAGTTTTTTTGGAATAGTCCAAAAATATATATATGATCAATTAATTAGGAATGGACGGAATAATGTAATAGTGTAACTAATTTCGGTGGGAGTCATCTCTTGCCCCTTTTCAGGCGGGAAAATAAAAACATTTGGCGCAGGAAATATGATCTAGTAGAAGTGGTTAACTCACACAAGGGTGTTGCCACGGGCGGAACCAATGTAGGGCCGAGGGGGGACCCCCCTCCCCCTACCCCTCCTAATATATGTCGCTAAAAGATTTTAATATTACCAAAATGACATTTGGTTAAAGCATTAAAATTAAAAAGTTAAAAATCCCTAATATATAGTTTAACATTTGAACACTTTCAACTTATTGTTGTTTTTAAATATTCAAATCGTGTTATTAACAAGTGCCACTAAAAACCATTTGGAGTTTGAGAGAGTTTAAGTTTGGAGTGAATATCTAATTCCTTATATTTTGTTGTTGTAATTCCAATTCACAAGAAAATTTTGGTTATTCTTTTTATTTTTTTTTGGTAGACAGATTCAAAGTTTGACTAATATTTTTTGTCGCTACTCAATTTTAAATATATATTTTTCATATATGTACAACTGATATACTCACAAATGCTACGTGTGAGTAGCATTTAATCAAATTATTTTTAAACTATTGTGCAAATATAAATGCACACAAGTATATAACTTCAATATAGATGTGACGCTGGAACTAATACACAGACATATTATTCTTTTTGCATATCTCATGCATTTGAAGACTAAAAATGATTCAAGTTTATTTGATGTCGCTTCCTACACCAAACGTGGTCGTGGTCATATTACATTAATTTTATAACACTAGCAATTAAAAATTTTACATGCAATTTTTGGGCCCCCTCAATATAGAATCTTGGATTCGCCCCTGGGTGTTGCACCCATAAAGCTTCAGCTTCAACAAATATTAAGGTTAGATTATCAATTGCTTGCAAGTTGTTCAAAACTATTGGATCTAGTTACGTGTTAAAAGTGTTTTTCTGCCATAAATGCATTTTGTTTTCTTTCTAGTTTGAAAAAGAAGCACAAATTAGCCGACCATGCAAGCATGTGTAATTGCGTCTAGTCAGATGAATATGATTATGAGGTCTAAAGTTGTCAGGGTTATTGTCACGACCCGAATCCACAGGTGGGCCCATGAGTTAGGTCAGTGACCGGCCGCAGACACACTAGACTCCAATCAAGGGCTCTATCAGGCCTTACTCGCTAAAACCAATATGAACTGTAGCAAAAATTAAAACATTTACAACTCCAAATAAAAATCTATTGTTTGAATGTCATCACAATCCTTCTTACAAGAAGAACACATATACTAGAACTCAACTCGTCTAATACAGTGTTCGGAGCTCCACCCTAAGTTTCTGATTCCCACATTCATCGCCATCACCTTACTTTCAAACTTGAAATGATAAGTAAGGAGTGAGCTTCCACGTGCTCAGTAAGTAACTAATGACTTAACTAGGTGGACCATAGCATGCCAGAAATAATTCACTCTATATTATAGCAACATTAAGAAATCTAAAATCATAAAGTTAGTTATCATCCAGCAAAACGAAATAGAGTACATGGAACAAAATTGAGGCATAAAAACATTAGCATAAACCCTCGTGAAAAAAAATTCCACCCTAACATTAGCTCAAACAATATGTTGCGGTTAGCGTACAAGCCCTCTTGACTAGGGCCCAAAATCCCTCCTATAATCGGGATAAATATTCTACGGACGCAAGAGCGAACCACAAGCAACAGTACTGTGCATCAACGTACAAGCCCTGTTGACCAGGGCCCGAAATCCAACCCCCCCCCCCCCCCCGTTTGATATGGGGCACAACAATCGAATAAACAAAAATCACCTTTTGGTTCATCGCAAACACAGTCACTCATCAAACTATCCTCACACCCGATAGCTTTCAAACTGTTCAATATTCACAATAACGTCAAATACTAAATTATCTCACTTGCACCAAACATTTCAAATCTAATCTCCATTACAATTTCTAAGCAAAATATCATTTACATGCTGGTTCAATTTTTAAGGAGAAATAAATCACTAAAAGCTTTTTGGCAAATCAAGTCAGAGCAACTAAACGTAATTAAAACAGTCAATGTTGATAAACACCACTTTTTAACAGTAGATAAACATATACGTTATAGATAAAAACACCAATTGGATCAAATGGTCACTTACTTAACGCTGACACGTTTCCTCAATCCAAAATTCAGTGCGATGGTCAGTTGTTACCTCTGACCAAAAGAACCGTCAAGGCTATCCCTTTCATCTCCGTAACCCCGACTTCAATATAACCCGAAGGGCATCGTTGATGAGGATGCAGAGTTCCTATTGGATATTTTCTCAAACAACTCAGACGCCGCATCTAATCGCCCATTACACAACCCCGTCCAAAATCGTGCCCATTTCACCATGTTATTCTCGGGCATTTTGTCACAGTTGCCGAGCTTTTCTCAATTCACCCGATTTTAATAACCAACCAAGCAACCTAGCACTAAAAAGTACCTAGTTAATCTCTAGAGTTCATGCTAACCGTTATCTTTTTGTATATTCTCATAACCTATGCGCTTCCCAGTCCAAAATGCACACACATGTATATGATACACCTACTGTATACAACACACACATTGTTTACACACACAAAATACACCCAACACACACTACCGTACCCAAATCACACTGCCATTAGACCTGGCAGTCGGGTAAACTGGGCGGGTACGGGTAAAAACCGGGCGGGTACGGATAAAATCGGATCGGGTAAAAATTACCCGTTTTCCGGTAACTTTTCACTGGGTCCGTACCCTACCCTTACAGGTAGGGTATTACCCGCGAGTATATACCCGTTTTTTAAAAAAAATTGTAATACTCATTCTTATGTGAAGACTAGAGTGATGGCTTGGTTACTACTTACTACTGCTTGCTTCATACTGATTTTGTTTTTCTTTTTGATTCTTTTGCTTATTCTTGGCAAGTTACGACAAATAGAAATCATAATCTCCTTATCCTACTTAGTTATTATTAAATACTTACTAGTTACTACTTACTAGCATGTTAATTGTTAAACAACACAAGAACAATTACAATCATCTAAACCCATTCCCCAATCCCCACCCACAATCCAAAATAAAATAAGTAAACTTTAAACAACAATTACATCATTACATGCATAAATTCACTGAAATTAAAGTCTTCAATTCCATCAACATGTACTAAAACTCCAACATCTTCAAACATTCGTTAAGCTTCTTGCATCCAAGTCCGACGAACCGTCCATGTTCACATTGATAGGCAAAGGTAACACAAGTTCACTATCCTCCGGCTCTTCACCTACATTTAAGCAAATAAGATTAAACTAAATCCCAAAACACATAAATATACTTCATATTCTAATGCTTTAAAAATAATAACTTACTTTGAATTGCATAGCCATACAACCAATTACGTCCGTAAACCAAAGCTTGAGCATTATCCGGAGTAAGTGAACTCCGAACTTTTGAAAGAACTTTTGCTCCAATACTAAAAGCCGATTCGGAGGCAACAGTGGTTATTGAAATGCTCATAATGTCACATGCCATATTAGAAAGAATAGTATACCTAGACCGATTGTCTTTCCAATACTCCAACACATCTAAATATGCATATTCCACGCGATCATATGCTGGCTCTTCCAAATAAAGATCCAAATCCGACTTCTTTTTGGCCTCAAGTCGTCGCTTTTTAAAGTACTCCTACATTTTTCAAATGACAAATGTATTAAACAAGAAATATAAACAAATAAACAAGAAAAGTAAACATAAAAAGGAAATAACTTACTTCGGCCTCATCTTCTTCCACAGAAATGACACTTGTACCAACTGAAGCTTTATCTTTTGGAACAACGGAATTTTGAGATGCATATTCTTCGTAGAGCTTCTCGATCTTCTTTTTGAGCTCCTTTGCCTTATATTCGCCTTCACCCGCATCAATCTTTTCATAACAATATTCCACATATCCTAACTTGTGTTCACAACCTATCCGGACCGCACCCCAGGGCCCACTAAGAGACTCCAGTGGCACGACACGTCACCCGTTCGGTAGTCAAATTTGCTCAACATCATTTCTCGGTCAAAACGCTCCGATGCTCAAACATCGCCACGCTCAATCAAAGCGCTCCGCGCCTTAAAACATTCAGACGGATCGAAAGCACCTCCCCCCCTCCCGAGGGGTCGGCCACCCCCCTGAGAAGGAGGTCGGCCAACCACCTTGCAAGGGGGTCGGCCACCCTTTTTGTGAGGGGGTCGGCCAACCACCTTGTGAGGGGGTCGGCCACCCCTTTTGTGAGGGGGTCGGCCAACCACCTTGCAAGGGGGTCGGCCACCCCTTTTGTGAGGGAGTCGGCCAACCACCTTGTGAAGGGGTCGGCCACCCCTTTTGTGAGGGGGTCGGCCACCCCTTTTTGTGAGGGGGTCGGCCACCCCTTTTGTGAGGGGGTCGGCCAACCACCTTGTGAGGGGGTCGGCCCCCCTTTTTGTGAGGGGGTCGGCCACCCATTTTTGTGAGGGGGTCGGCCTCCCTTGTCCTTGAGGGGGGGAAGGGACCTGCTTACCGCTGTTATCACCTCACTCAAAGCATTCAGCAATGCTCACTCGTCGCTAGTGGTCGCGTGACGCCCATTATCACCCGCACAATCAACCCGGGGCTCCGGCCCTCGCGGCGGGACGAGCTCACAACCCTAAAGCCCTTGCCGACACAATCAACCAGGGGCTCCGGCCCTCGCCCGCACAATCAACCCGAGGCTCCGGCCCTCGCGGCGGGACGAGCTCACAACCCTAAAGCCCTCACCGGCACAATTAACCGGGGGCTCTGGCCCTCGCCCGTACAATCAACCCGGGGCTCCCGCCCTCGCGGCGGGACGGGCTCACAACCCTAAAGCCCTCGCCGGCACAATCAACCGGGGGCTCCGGCCTTCGCGGCGGGACGGGCTCACAACCCTAAAGCCCTCGCCGGCACAATCAACTGGGGGCTCCGGCCCTCGCACGCACAATCAACCCGGGGCTCCGGCCCTCACGGCGGGACGGGCTCAAAACCCTAAAGCCCTCGCCGGCACAATCAACCGGAGGCTCCGGCCTTCGTCAACACAATCAACCGACGGGCTCTGGCCCTCGCAGACACAATCAACCGGAGGCTCCAGCCTTCGCAACGAGGATGGGCTCACGACCCTAAGGCCATCGCCGGCACAATCACCCAACGGGCTTAAGGGGCTCCATTCATAATGCCCCGGCACGAGGATCCTTCGCCACAGACTCTGGACATCAAGTTGCGAGCATGTGCACTCATATTACCATTGATCATCGACATCACCAGGGCAATAAACCGCGAGTCACTCCAGTACGGGAGTAGGTCCTCGGAGGGCATCGTGCCCGGCATGCCTAGCAGTTGGCTGCAGGGACAACCCTCACCGCTGTCAGGATCTCGGCGCGTCTCATGACGCATCTCGTGGGATTCAGTAAGGGCTTGGACTGGAGGCTGGGGCAACGGGCTACTCTGACCACGCTACCGCAGTGTGGTCAGTCTCCTCAGATAGGCAGAGGGACGCTGCAAGGGCAGGACGACACGAACTCGGGGACCCGTAATTCGACGGACAATCAAGACTGCGGGACCCCCTACGGTGACGTGTCACTCCCGGAGGACGACACGTGTCAGCTGATGACACGCGCATATTTGTGCCTATATATAGTGGATTCCGGAGCTTATTCAAGGATTCGGCCTCATTTGACAATTTTATTTTTCTCTCTCTAAAACACATTCTCTCTGGATTTCTAGTGAGAGAAAGACATTTGGACTTACGACTTCGAATTCTCGACGTCGCACTCTTGACACAGACTGTTGACCGCTGACCCTGTTCTTCGTCACCCTGCCTACGCCACACTGCCAACCCTCGCGACCTGCCTAAGGAGCCTTGCTCTCAGCCCTTGCGCCATCCTTGCTGTCTCCCACTTTGTCTACTTGGAAGCCAACTCAGACTGCATCCCTTGTGGCACCTCGACGTGGCAAATGACCCTTTTTCCACACCAACATTTGGCGACTCTGCTGGGGAGGTGAGCATCGTGTTGTAGTCTGTCACATCCTAGCAACCATGCATGTACAACAAAAAGCTACCAGGGCAACCAGCCAAGGCCTCGACCCCACCATCCGTGAGGAGCATCACTCTGATGACCTAGAGGGGACTAGCGTTGTGCGCCCCCAAGACTTTCCCACACCTGACGTGCAAGTGGCAGTCAACGCGGCCATCCAACAGTTCACCCCCACCATAGCCAGCATACAGGACTCTCAAGCTTCACTCATGGCCGCCATATTGGAGATGCAAAAATCCATACAAGCGATGGCCTCGCAATAGATTGTGCTGCCGGTCCAGCCTGCAGGACCTGGGCCGCCCCCTGACGCTACCCAGGCGCTAGTGTCACGACCACTGCCGCCTCAACCCTCCAGACCCCTGGCGATGGGACTCGCGACGTCTTCCCAGCCCATGGCAGACATGCTGCGTCCCGTGATGCCGCCACACAGACAGCAGCCAGATCTTGGGCCATTATTGCAACAAGTCTCTCCTATTATGGCGCCTCAACATTTTCCTGCCATGAGCTCTTCTGAGACTCACGAGTCCATTAAGATGGAGCCTAACCCCTACTTGATGGAGCAGCACCAAATGACAGGCCAAGTCGTGGATATGTCTCGTCCGCCCACCCATGCCACCCTCCATCTGCCCGCATCAACACCCGCCATGTATCACCTTTCAACTGCTCATGCCCACCAAGTTGTACCGATAGGGGCTCCGGGGCTCGCGGAGCACCGGCCGGGCACCAACCTTTGGTCGGCCAGGAGGAGCCACCCTCCCACTATGTTCCAAAGGCTGACTTTGACGCGTTTCTTCACCGACTGTCACAGCAGTCCGCGCCCGACTCATCAAGTCGATTGACAAGCCACGCGCCGTATGCTGACGAGATAGCCATCATTCCTTATCCGCTCAAGTACAAACAACCAGTCTTTGTGCTCTTCAACGGACGCGAGGGCAACGCCCGTGAGCACTTGACGAGATTTGCAGGCTCATTGGAGCAGTATGGCCCGGGAGACAGCTTAAAGTTGAGGGAATTCCATAAGTCCCTTACAGGCTTGGCCTACACTTAGTACCACCAGATCCCTGCGGGGACAGTCCATTCATGGCATGAAATGGTCCAACTCTTCATGGACAAATTCCATTATGAAGCTGAGCGCGTCACCATAGTGGACATCACCGGCATTCGCCAAGCCCCCGGCGAAGACTTGACCAAATACGTGCATCGCTTTCATCTTAAATGCCTCGAGTGCACGAATTTCAGTAAGGATGAGACACTGGTGCCCATATGCATCAAGAATATGAACGACGTGTACCGGGTGCACCTCAAGAACTTACAATTGAAATCATGGGGACATCTCAAAGAAACGGCGAGGCGTACTTACGAGACGGTCGGGCCTATCAAACCATGGAGGCCTCGGCCACAGAATGCACTGGTGGCCTCAGCAGCCCCATCCAGTACCCAGCGCAGCGGCACCAGCACCGGCAACAACAACAGCAACATCAGTAACTACACTGGCTTTAAACGCCAGTTCTCGGATATGGACCAACCACCAGACAAGCGGCGACAACAGGAGACTCCGCCTGCCTTTCCGTGTGATTTAAATACGGTGAAAGATCTATTGACAGAATGGGTTGTCAACGACAACAACTTCCATTTACCACCTGTGCGGGTCCCCATCACGGATGAGGAAAGAACCAGACCCAACTACTGTCCCTTCCACCAGGCCCTCGGCCATCCTCTCAAGAACTGCAATGCGTTGCGGGCCATCTTCGCAAGAAAAGTCGCGTCAGACGAGTTACAGCTGCGGAAGAACAATGATGTGCCGAAAGAACCATACCCAAACCATGGCAACGATAATCACTACTTCTTGTCACACCAGATTGTACTCGTCACCAAGGCTGACCCATTACGATACATGCTCACTCACCCCGCCCTGTCTGGCCGAATTACTCGTTGGTTGCTGCTGCTGGCCGAATTCGGCCTATCCATCAATAATCCTATGGCTTTGCGAAGCCAAGCACTCGCAGACCTCTTGGCCTTCTTCCCACGTCAACAATATGAACCAACCTCACATCAATTGCCTGGAGAAGAGACGGCCCTGACCTCTAATGTTGATGAATTGTGGACACTTGAGTTCGACGGCTCAGCCACTAGCAAAGACCCCAATGGAGCTCTCATCCGGTAAGGAGGTGCCGACATTGTCCTACGGAACCCAGAAGGTGTTACCACATCCATGTCCTTCAAACTCGCATTCCCGGTATCTAACAATGAAGCCGAGTACGAGGCCCTCGTCATCGGCCTCATGCTAGCCATCAGCATGGGGGCTAAATCATTGCGTGTAAAGGGGGACTCAAACCTAATCATGAAGCAAGCCGATGGGGAATTTGCAGTCAAGGAGCCAGCCTTGGCACCTTATCGTGCCTTAGTACAAGACTTGGAGGGACAACTTGGCCATGTCCAATACGAACATCACAGCAGGTGCCACAACTGACATGCGGACAGCTTAGCCACGATCGCGTCAAAAATCGACATTGACGGTGAACAACGGGTGCTCACCACTATCAAAAGGACAGCACCATGCACGACGTTGGACTTGGTACCAACGAACACTACGACCGATGATTGGAGGCAGCCGATCGTCGACCAGCTTAGAGCACCATCACTCGCTTCCACCTCCACTCTTACAGAATTCTTTATGTTAGGAGACATCCTGTACAAGCGATGTCCCGGAGGCACTCTGGCACGATGTTTGTCCCCGGCAGAAGCAAAGCACAAATTGCAATATGGACATCAAAACTGTTGCGGCCTCCACGGACCGCCACTATACCGTCGTCTCCAGCGAATGGGTCTCTTTTGGCCATCCATGGCCAATGATGCTTCAGATATGCAGCAGGGTTGCTCGGAATGCCTATATGCACCAAACCGTACGGAAGCTCTTGTCGTCAATGTTGAGGGTGACTGGCGCCAACCTTTTCTGCAATATCTGTCCCACGGACTGCTACCCTCTGACCACAGCTCGGCACGATCTATCAAACGCAAGTCGGTCAAGTATTTCGAGACGGAAGGCGAATTATTTCGCAAAGGATTTTCGGGACGCACCCTACGATGCTTGCAGGGTGCCCAAGCAGTCGAGGTGATCAACGAAGTGCACAATGGTGCTTGTGGCGAACATCAAGGCTCTCAGAAATTGTATGCAGAACTACTCAGGTTGGGGTACTACTGGCCGTCTATGGAATCCGACGCAATCTCCCATGTACGACACTGTCAACCCTGCCAGAGACACGCAGATAGAATGCACATGCCAGCATCCGACTTACGTATGATCGCGGCCCCTTGGCCATTCCACTCTTGGGCTCTCGACCTTATCGGCCCCATACATCCACCATCAAAAGGTCACATTTGGATCATGGTCGCAACAGAGCGTTTCACAAAGTGGGTCGAAGCCATACCTCTGCGAAAAGCCACGGGGGGTGCCATCGCCAACTTTTTACGCGACCACATCATATGTCGCTTCGGCATCCCCCGATGTATTATCTCCGACAACGGCACGCCGTTCATCAATCGGGATGTTCGGACTCTCATGGAAGCAGACGATATCAATCATGCCACGTCGACTCCTTATTATCCGCAAGGCAACGGTCAGGCTGAAGCCTCCAACAAAACTCTGTTGCGCATTTTGTCGCGCATGGTCCATGAGCGAGCAACTCTTGGTCCGAAAAGCTAAGTCATGCCCTCTGGGCCTACAGAACTTCCAGACACACAGCTACGAAGGCCACACCCTTCTCCCTCGTCTACGGGGACGAATGTGTAGTGCCAGTCGAGATCGCAGTCGCCTCGGCGCGTCTATCCCTCAGCAGTGGTCTAGGGGAGGAGGAAACCAGAATGGTGGCACTTGAGAGCCTTGATGAAAAGGTAATGCCATGCGACGAATGAAAGCATATCATGAGAAGCTTGTCAAAGCCTACGGGAAGACCGTCAAACCTCGCTCCTTCGCAGCAGGCGACCTTGTCCTCCAAGCCGCCAAGCACGTATAGGCCAATTTGTCAGCTCCTAAGTTTACACCTAACTGGGAGGGGCCATTCGAAATACATACTGCCAGGAGCAATGGCTCGTACCTCCTGCTCAATCCAGACGACGGGCAACTTACTGCCCCTGTCAATGGTCGCTATCTGAAGAAGTACTATGCATGATCAGCTTGCGGCATGTCCCCCCCCCCCCACGACCCGACATTTTGTGTATATACACACATGTACTAGCTTGTACTTTTGTTTCTTGTTACGAGTTCCTTTTATGTAAAGACATTTCCTTGATCCACGCATTATCAATATACGGTCTTTTTACTCCCTACCTCTATACTTTGCCTATACTTTTATATTCATTTCTAGTTATCAAGTGTTTGTCCTCGATTGCAAAAAAAAAAAAACAACCAGAAAAAGAGGGGGGGGGGGGGACACAGACAGACATCCAACAGACGCAACACACAATCGTAACATACAACGCTTATACCATACATCCACGACAGGTGTTAACAAAGCAACATGCAATTACGCTTCATGTACCAACAAGATAAATGTTTATACATACATAAAATGTCTTTGGCCACTACCGGGCACTCCCTAGACATCAAATCTATGATAAACCTACCGGAAGCTAGATAACAAAGCGGCTACCGGGTGAGCGCTAAACGCCTGCAATGCCTGACGCTGAACCTGTAGCGACGATCGCTCCGCCTCGAACTCAGCCTGCCGCCTCAAACGCCCAGCCTCTCGCACTTCCACATCTGTCCGCCGCCTCTGGAGATCACTCAGATGTCTTTGCAAGTCCTTCAGCTGCCTCTCTATCTCCGCCACCTCTCTGTCGATCACGACCAACTCTCAGTCGATCTCCGATCGTTCCACCTCCAACCCTTGGCGCCGCTTCTTGAGCAGCATCTCCTCCATGCGTACCAAGGCCATCCTCTCGCCCACACCACCACCTTCGCTCCTCGATCTAAAGAACTCGGCCAACCAATCTAGCTGCACACCTAAAGAGGTGAACGCCGCGAACTCTGTCAGCGACCACTCAATGAACCCTGTCGTCCAGCCCGCCGCGGGATCACTCGCAATCGGCAGCAGCCACTCCACAAACCCTGAGTACACCCATCTTTGCAGCACCGGATTCTCCAAATTCACCCCCTCAAACGTCTGCGGGTATGCCGCCTTCACCATCTCTAACCGACGCACCGTCTCCAAAGGTAGCTGGAGGTTCTCCCATACTACCACATCGGCCTGGCCACTCGACGATCCCCTACTCGCCTCCCCGACTGCTGTACCACTCAACACCATCACGGGCCTCTCACACACTTCTCCGGCTGCCTGTACACCGACGGTCATCAAGTGCATCGCCATCAAAGTCGCACTCGCCTCAACAGCCGACCCTGACGGCGCCGCCACAACAGCCTGCACCGGCTGCACTGGGATCTCCACCTCCTGAATCGGGACCGCCACTGCAGGCTCCAACTCCATCAAATCCCCCCGCTCAACCACCACGGCCTCCGTCGCCGCGCCTGTCCACCAGTAGCCACTGGCATCGAACATCAACGACTCGTCGACCAAGCCACCATACACATCATCCAACCCCTCCTCGACATCTGGTGGTGGACTCACCCTGCCACTCGCCCTGGCCCCCGACACGCCAGCCGCTACTGGTTCATCCCTGCCTGCTGGCTTATCAACCTCGGCTGCTCTCGCCGCCTCCATCTCGACCGCTACATTTGCATCGCTGCCGCTCTCCACCGCTTGTCCCCCGCACCCCTGTCCAAAAACAACCATTAGCATACCTTTTAAAAAAAATAATAACATCATTAAACGAGATTTAATCGAAAGTGGCCACAGTCCGGCCTACCTCAACCACTGGTTCCTCCGACGCATCTCGCGGTCTCTTTGATCCTGTCAGCCTCAAGTCTGAAGAGCCCGCGCTCGCCTGACGAGCCCCCTCCATCATCCCAACTCACAATAACGACAGCGGCCCCTTGCCGACCCCTGGCACCCGCGATACCGCCACCACTGGCTTCTCCCCATGGTCATCCTCTGGAGCATCCTCCCCAGACTCCTCGCCCTCCTCGTCGGGATCCCTCTCCGAACTCACAACCGCACTCCCCGTCACTAACACCAGCATGCCGGCCTGCCTCGCCGCTGTCATCGATACCAAGCTCAACGCCCGGTCACAGGCGAACACGTCAACCAGTCGTCGTGTCCCCGATGGCTGTGCCAACCACTCCGCCCAGACCGCCCGCAGACGCTCCCACCACTGTGCATACTCCACCGTCACCGCCCCCACTGACGCTATCCCCGGCCTCCTCCACGCTACCACCGGTACCGGCCACTCACGAACTCTGTCATACCGCGTGTATCCAAATGCGATCGTCACACTCCACGGGCTACGATAACCACACGGCGGCTCCAAGTCATAACCAAATGTCCGCGACAACCGGTCCGGGCAATACCGAGCCACGTAATATAGGTTCTTTGCAGGCTTCCCGCCATCATCAGTCATCACTGGCAGCCAACCTGGAAAGTAGGCCACCAAGAGCACAACGTCCGCCGGTGGCAACCCCCCTCTTGGTCAAATCTATCGTCATCTCCTGTCCGTGCAACCAGGGGGTACTCCGTATGACGCATGCATATCTCTATACGGTCGTGCTATGCATGCCTCCCTCGCATCTATCAACCGCGACAACGGGCACTCCGGCCTCTTGATGCCCGCCCATGCAAATGCCAGCGCCCCGCTGCACCACAGTGCCACTTCCCGCGATCTGCCGCTGTGCATCACTGTCCTCGTCCTCGGTGCTGGATGCTCAAGCGGATATCCTGTCGGACGATAGTCTGGAAAACACTCATACAAGTACCGCTGCAGAAACATCCAATCCACGTAGGTCGCCACTTGGTACCGCCCGTACGACCTCTTCACGTCGTTCACAAACTGATCCAACCGTGAATACATGGTGCCCAGATACACGGGAGCTAGCCCAACACGCTTCCCCTGCGCCATCCGAATCGCCAAGGGAATCACCTTCGCGGTTATGCCGTCCTCCGGCGTCCCTTCAAACACGAATCTGCAAAACAAAACAACACGCCAACACATTATATACAACCTCAACTCGCATCACATCTACGAACATACAAACAACGGAACGCATCATACTTACCTCGACAAGTACATCGTCAAAAAGGCCGCCATCTCGTACCGCTCGTCCTTGTGATACGGCCCCATCACGAAATGGGCCGCATTGCCCAATTTCTGCCTCGACCTCACCTGCGGCGTGCCATAGAACAATCGGAGCCACCCGCTATATGTCACCTTCCGATGCTGCTTCGTCTCCGCCAAAATATCAATTAGCTGCGTCTGCAACAACCGCTCCTCATTAGTCAGCCACGTCACACGTGCGTCCAACTCTCCATGCATCGGCAGCCCCGTCAACATCATCACATTTAGCAGCGTCGGCCCAATCTCTCCGAACTCAGTCACAAAGGTATGTGTCTGAGTACTCCATCGCGACAACAACAAAGTCATCCCAGGCGTGTCTCTGTACAACTCCACCCCCTCGCTGTAATGTCAATCGCCGGCACCAACCCCAACACATCCAATAATGCCGCCCACCTCGGTACCTCCATCATGTGCTCACACCAGAAGTCCCACCCAATCGGCATCGCACCGTGACCCTTGAACACCACGGGTGCCCAGGGTATATCCTCACGCTCCACCAACAACCCCGCCACATACCTCAGTGACGGCACGAGCGCATCATCCCAGCTAGGAGCCCGCACATATGGTGACGGCACTCGTGGATCCTCCCCGATCGTCGCACCACTCCAAGGCACTGTGAACGCACCATCTACTACCCGGATGGCCAGCTCCCTCCACAACTCCCGACCAGGCACGGCCGGTACTACCCCTTTTACTCTCAACGGCGTGGCCGTCTTATCCGGGTCCGGATCATACGTTCTCACCGACGCATCATCAAATGAAAGTGGCACTCCCGTCTCACCACCTCCGGCAGCTTCGGCTTCATCTATCGGCGGGGGCGGCACCGGTTCCGTCGTCACATTTCGCGGTGGCCGCGCCGCGCTTGCCGCTCCACCTCGTGGTTTCACCCACATCTGCTGCTTCAACTTTTTTAGAACGGGCACCGGCTCAGCGGGAGTGACCTTGCCCGCGGCTCTTGGCACCACCCCCCTCCGCCCTCCTCCACCTCCCGAACCCCCTGCCCCCGCCGACCTCCATCCAGCTCCCGACCCCCTGCCGCCGCCGACTTCCCCCCAGCTCCCGACCCCCTGCCCCCGCCGACTTCCCCCCAGCTCCCGACCCTCCTTCCCCCGCCGACCTCCCTCCAGCTCCCGAGCCCTTCGGCACCGCCGACCCACCTCCCGCTCCCGACCCCCTCGACCCTGCCGACCCCCTTTCTTCTCTCCTACCTTCTCTTCCTATTCCCCCCGCGGCAGCATCCCCCTCCCCTCCTCTTCTGGCCGACCCCCCTCGCGTGGCCGACCCTTCTCCCCTCTCCTCCCTTTCTTCCCTCCCTTCTCTCCTCTCCCCCGTGTTGGCCGACCCCCCCGGGGTGGCCGACCCCCCTCGATTGGCCAACCCCCCTCCCCTTTCCCCTCTTTCTTCCCTCATTTCCCCTTCCCCTCTTCTTTCCTTCTCTCCACCGCCGCCGACCCCTTGGCCACCCCGACCCCCATCTGCGGCCGACCCCTCGGCCACTTGCTTTCCATCTCTCACCATTTCTTCTCTTTTTCTCCTCTCAACTTTTCCAAATGTGGAATGTTTTTTTACAAACCACCCTCCCCCCTTCCCTATTTATAGAAGTGGGCCATCCAATCTCAACCACCCATTTTTTTCAAATCTCAACAATTTTTTTTTACCGCTCTCCCTTTCCCTCTACTTACGCATATTCCCAACGTTAATGTTTCACTCCCCAAGCGCATTCAACATCATTTATGCGTACGTTGCCCGCTCGGGTTGCCCTTCCGCGCACCCCGCACGCAGGCGGCTTATGTTCACAACCTATCCGGACCGCACCCCAGGGCCCGCTAAGAGACTCCAGTGGCACGACACGTCACTCGCTCGGTAGTCAAATTTGCTCAACATCATTCCTCGGTCAAAACGCTCCGATGCTTAAACATCGCCACGCTCGATCAAAGCGCTCCGCGCCTTAAAACATTCAGACAGATCGAAAGCACCTCCCCCCCCCCCGAGGGGTCGGCCACCCCCCTGAGATGGAGGTCGGCCAACCACCTTGCAAGGGGGTCGGCCACCCCTTTTGTGAGGGGGTCGGCCAACCACCTTGCAAGGGGGTCGGCCCCCCTTTTTGTGAGGGGGTCGGCCTCCCTTGTCCTTGAGGGGGGGAGGGGACTTGCTTACCGCTGTTATCACCTCACTCAAAGCATTCAGCAATGCTCACTTGTCGCTAGTGGTCGCGTGACGCCCATTATCACCCGCACAATCAACTCGGGGCTCCGGCCCTCTCCCGCACAATCAACCCGGGGCTCCGGCCCTCGCAGCGGGACGGGCTCACAACCCTAAAGCCCTCGCCGGCACAATCAATCGGGGGCTCCGGCCCTCACGGCGGGACGGGCTCAAAACCCTAAAGCCCTCGCCGGCACAATCAACCGGAGGCTCCGGCCTTCGTCAGCACAATCAACCGACGGGCTCCGGCCCTCGCAGACACAATCAACCGGAGGCTCCAGCCTTCGCAATGAGGATGGGCTCACGACCCTAAGGCCATCGCCAGCACAATCACCTAACGGGCTTAAGGGGCTCCATTCGCAATGCCCCGTCACGAGGATCTTTCGCCACAGACTCTGGACATCAAGTTGCGAGCATGTGCACTCATATTACCATTGATCATCGACATCACCAGGGCAATAAACCGCGAGTCACTCCGGGACGGGAGTAGGTCCTCAGAGGGCATCGTGCCCGGCACGCCTAGCAGTTGGCTACAGGGACAACCCTCACCGCTGCCAGGATCTCGGCGCGTCTCATGACGCATCTCGTGGGATTCAGTAAGGGCTTGGACTGGAGGCTGGGGCAACGGGCTACTCTGACCACCCTACCGCAGTGTGGTCAGTCTTCTTAGACAGGCAGAGGGACGCTGCAAGGGCAGGACGCTGTGGGACCCCTTACAGCGACGTGTCACTCCCAGAGGACGACACGTGTTGGCTGATGACACGCGTATATTTATGCCTATATATAGTGGATTCCGGAGCTTATTGAAGGATTCGGCCTCATTTGACACTTTCATTTTTCTCTCTCTAAAACCCATTCTCTCTGGATTTCTAGTGAGAGAAAGACATTTCGACTTACGACTTCGAATTCTCGACGTCGCACTCTTGACACAGACTGTTGACCACCGGCCCTGTTCGTCGTCACCCTGCTTGCGCCACACTGCCAGCCCTCGCGACCTGCCTAAGGAGCCTTGCTCTCAGCCCTTGCGCCATCCTTGTTGTCTCCCACTTTGTCTACTTGGAAGCCAACTCAGACTGCATCCCTTGTGGCACCTCGACGTGGCAAAGGACCCTTTTTCCGCACCAACAACTTGTAGCGAGGATCAAGCACTTTTGCTATAGCTAGGATAGTACTATAAGACTCCCAATACTTTAAAAACTTAGGATACATTTCCATGGCCATAGTTCTCAAAACTAGATCCTCACTTTCCATCTCTTCCATTATACGAAACTGAATTCTCCACAACGAATTAAAATACAGATTTGATATTACGTACTCAGTCCCGGACACAAGATTGGTCATCACAGCAAATGGGGCCAAAAACTTTGCAATTTTAGCCCCCCTATCCCATTTTTAACTGGTGGGACAATACTTATAGCCAGGTTCAATGAAGGAATAATTCACAAATGCTGACCGAAATTTAAGCGCACACTCTAGCATAAAGAAAGTAGAGTTCCAACGGGTGGGAACATCCATGCGCAAACCCATCGAAGTTGCCACACCAATTTGCTCACAACATTGGACAAACTTTATCATCCTACCCTCGGATCCTTTCACATACTTAATGCTCTCCCTAATCTTGTAAACAGCCTAATTGGCAACTTTCAACCCGTCTTGAAAATGAGGTTCAAGATATGAGCCGAACATCGTATGTGAAAATAATCTCCATTACTCACCAAGACTTTGTTGACTAGTAATCGATTCTTCAAATGTTCTTGCATGTTGTCACAGATAGTAGCATTATCTAAAGTAATCGAAAACACTTTCTTCTCAATTCCCCAATCCTTTAAAAACTCATATGCTTTGTCACACAACGATTTACCAGAATGTGGAGGAGTAAAATGAGAAAAATTAAGAATCCTACTATGTAATTTCCAATTTTCATCAATAAAGTGTGCAGTCAAGCAAAGATATCCCTCATATCTAATAGAAGTCCACACATCCGCCGTAAGACATAGCTTACCTCTAATTCTACCCAAAGCAAGCTTAAGCATGTCTTTCTGACTCAACGAGATTTTCATGCAATCGGCTTTTGCAGTATTACGAGAATAATGCTTGACCTCTGGATTCAAATAACTGTGAACGTCCCTAAGACCCTCATGTTCAGCAACCAAGAAAGGATAGTTATGCTTCATCATTGCAATAGCCATTTTTTCACGTTGAGAAATCTTTCTGGACCTCAACTTCAAAAAGTGATCTAAATGCATCTGTTTTACGTCCATAAATTCGTTCTTGTACACACTACAAACCTTAAGATGTTTATGCATATTTGAAGTCCCATATGTGCCCTTGCATGGCTTCCCATCAGGAGTTGTCCTCATGGCAAAACTTTTGTCTTTACACCACCTACACACGGCCCTATGTTTATTATTCTTCTCCACAATATCAATTTTTTTCCCAAATTTCACCCATAGTAGACTTTTCATCGACACTATTACTAATGTCATTAGCAACTTCATCAGGTTTGGTAAAAACTTGAGGAGATTCGTCTTCAACATCAACAACCTCAACATTCTCAGCAGGTACATTCTTGTTTACAGATTCCATAGATTCTACAGCAAATTTTTTTTTAAAAAAAGTAACTATGGGTACTAGGGAGGGACTGCGGTTTACTGCCCAAATCCAAAACCTGAAATCCACCACCAGCAATACATTATACATATAACTAACAAATATCAAATTTCCGTTCAGTATACAGCCTACTAGTGCCTGCCTATTGCCTATTACCAAATCAATTTGCATAGAACAAGAAATCAAGAATCAATATACTGCCTACTGCCACAAACCACAATCAAATTTTATCATCCACCACAACAAAAGCCAACTCCAACATCAAATCCAGAACATATAATTTCTCATCCACCACTACAATATCACGACAATACTGCCTATGTGCCGTGTGCGTAGTGCCTACTGGCTTCTGCCCAAATCACAATTCAGTAATCCAACTCCAACAGCAACACATCATATATGATATAACAAAGACATGTACGAAAGTACGATCAACAACAACACTTAGGGATGGCAATGAGGCGGGTCAGATGCGGATCTCCTAAAATCCGAACTCGCCCCGCTCATCATGGAACTTCGCCCCGCCCCGCCACCGGGTTATTTATGTGAAATACCATAACCGATCCTATGAGAATGTAGAAAACCTACACCCGCCCCGCCCCGCTCCGCTCCGCTGAATCGAAAAACATGTACCCCTGAAACACGAGCCTTCGGTAGAGAAGAAGGCAGCGGCGCCGGCGTAGCCTTCGGCAGAGCCTTCGGTGGAGCCGTCGCAAGCTCGACGGCAGCGGCGCCGACGTAGCCATCGGCAGAGAAGAAGGCAGCGGCGCCAGTGTAACCTTCGGTGGAGCCGTCGCAAGCTGCGACGGCATCATCACAGGCGACGGCATCATCACAGGCGACGACATCATCACAGGCGACGACATCATCACAGGCGACGGCATCATCACAGGCGACAGCGACGGCTTGGTGTCTGATGGCTCGTTGTTGCGAGTCGCCGACGGTGCCTTAGATCAGTAAATGGTCAGTCGCCGACTGTGCGAAGGAGAGGCCGGGAGAGAATAAGGAGGAGCGACGGCGGCGCGACACCTTTGTTGTCGGCAGAGAGTGAGAGTGTGAGACCTTTGTTGTCGGCAGAGAGAGAGATTGATTGGGAATTAGGGTTGGGAATGAGGATGATAAGGAGTAAGGACATATTATATATGTGTGAGATGGACGACTAGGATTAAAGATGAGTAGGGTTAAATACCGGGGCAGAAGCGGGTCATGGGGCAGGGCGGGTCGCAGGGCGGTTTGGACTAAATACCATACCCGCCCCTAACCCGCTGCGGATTTTTAAAAAAAAAACCATACCCGCCCCAGGGCCTGGTAAAAAAAGTAAAAAAGACCCGCTCCTATAGGAGCGGGCTATAGGAGCGGGGCGGGGCAGGGATCCGCCGGTTGCGGGTCTTATTGCCATCCCTAGCAACACTATATCTTTCTCAAATAAATTCAACAAAAACATGTACGATCATGGAAGACAAATTAAATTCAGTACAAGCAGCCACGATGAAATAAGCAGAGAGTAAGTGACAGGCTACTAACCTTCCACGTAGGGTTCTTCCGTGTCGCCGGTGAGAGCCTGAAGACTGAAGATTGACGAGCTTGAAGAATGAAAGAGCTTGAAGAGTGAAGGCTGAAGAGAGAAGGCTGAAGACTAGAGGCACAAGACCTATATGTCTGAAAACTGGTCACCGGCGGTGGAGAGACAATCTGACAGTGTCGTCACGGTTAAGCCAGCGGTAGAGAAATAAAAAGGACGACTGACGGTGTCGTCACAATTCACGAACGCCGGCCGTGGAGGTATAGGAGCGTAGAGGAGCCGGAAGTGGAGGTACAGGAGCCGACGGTGGAGGTGGAGGTACGACCCTTGATCGATGGTGTCACGATCTACCGGATCTGGTCACCGGCGGTAGAGAGACAAAGTTGTGTGGCGGTGCCACGATCTAACCCTTGAAAGCACCAGATTTGTGCGGCGGCGTAAGAGAACTCTTGAGTCTCTGATGGAGACGAGAGGAGAGAAATGTGTGACTGTGAGAAATCAAAATAGGTTTAGGGCATTGATTTTCTTCTATATATACCCCAGGAAAGCAGATATCCGCGGGTACCCGAAAACAGACCCGGACAGAGCCGAAAACTACGGATCGGTTCGGGTACGGGTCAAAATTGCACGGGTATTCTATGTAGGTACCCGTTCCCGGGGTTTTCGAACGGGTACGGTTCGACCCGCGGGTACGGGTAGAAAATTGCCAGGTCTAACTGCCATATACACACCACCACGGTTGCCCAAGTCCAGCCACCGCAAGCACCATCATTAAACCATAACTGTTAATTACAACAATATCAAACTCGTACATCGAACCCCCATTTCATAGTCAATACCACCAAAACCAAACATACTGGCTGCTAGATTCCACAACCAACCTACCACTATAGGTGCCATCTTCAAACAACCCCACAACTAGTCCACCACCATCGACGCTATGATTCCACACCCAAATTCAACTCCACATTATGCACAGAAACATATTGTACCATGTTACATACGGAGACACTTTGTATGTACACATTGTACACAGTACACATTTACGCACATACAAACATGCATGCACACCCACACTACACACCCTCGTCCAACACCCACCATCACACACAAACGGTATCTCCATACACCTCCTGTTACACACCATTGTTCAACAACAGCCACACCTACACACCTGCCCAAACTCAGACACCGTACATCCACCACTGCACACGTACAAACTACCTAATTCATTTTATTTCATCCATTGTCAACACTGCCGCTAAATGACCACCACTGTACTGCCACCAACACACAAGTACACCACCAAAACCCATTTTAAAAAAATCGGCCCCAACTAGGGGCTGCCGGGCGTGATCATGAAAGGCAGGCGGAGAAGAATGTGTCACGGTTGGTCTTGGAAATTAAGGTGCGTTTGAGGGGCCAACAGGGGCAGTGCGCCAGGACGGCGGCTCATCGCGTCCGCGGCGGTGAACAACGATTGGAGCTCTACCACAACAGGGCTTGGGTGGTTTCTCCGGCACTACCTTTGCCGGTCAGGCGTCCAATGCCGGAATTTTTATTGGTGGCAACCTGTAACTGGTCCCACACGTACACGAACACAGCTGTAAAACACACACGTAACTTTTGCCCACCCATCATCTCCACCGCCGACCTTGTCACTGCCGGCATCCATGTGTACAGTTAGTGGTGTTCGATCATCACGAATCTGTGCCGATCGACGATAATGGATGCGATCTGTGGTCGGGCTTCCTTGCCTTCGTTTCCCCACGATCACCGGATAAAACGTTGTTCGCCAGTCATCCTTGGTCAGCATCCACCGGCGATGGAGGACACCACTGCCTTGCCGACCTGCTCTCTCTGTTTCCCTGTCTCTCTCGTTTCTCTCTTTTCAATGTATTTTTTTTATTTTTTTATTTTTTTTACTTATATATATATATATATATATAACTTAAGTTAAGTTGTCCGCGCGATCTGATTGTCTATACACGATCTGTAGACGGTTCAGATTTTTTTTTTTTTTAAGTTCATCCGCTACATTATGTAGCGGACTATTTTTGGACAAAAATATCCTCCAGCTCTATCCGCTACATTATGTAGCGGACGAGTAAGCAGGCATTACTTTCTCTGCCTCATTAATTTTTTGACATCTCTCTCTCTCTCCTTTCTCTCATCAATACTCGTGTCTCTTTCTCTCACCACTTTTTATTTTCTCTCTCATCCTCCCTCTCATGATGCTCTTACAAGCTTTAACTTGGTACACTTCCAGCGATTATCACCAACAGGTTGCAGCTGCAAGGACTCGTCTATTAGCATCAAAACATTACAAGCACATGTACAAATGACAAACGGTTCCATTGTGGGGAGTGCTTAATCTCAGAAATTCTACTCGCAAATACATGTCGAAGTGCATCCTGAATCAAATCATGACAGGGGGATTTTAATCTCCTTCGATCCCCACTGTCCGTTCCCACCACTATGCACCATTTAATCCCGCTTGCGTCCCCGCCCCCTTTTTTTCAACTCCCATTCTCACTACGACGACACCGAATCCGATCCCTCCGATTTTCTCGCTTGAATTTTCGGACTCGATCCCGCCAAAATTCGGTCCTCCGTCTCTTTAATCTCTTCTACTGAATTTCATTTTTCCGTTCAGCTTCGCAGCGTGGTCGGTGCTTTCCGGCGAATGGAGTAACAAAATGCGAGCCGATGACGCCGAAAAGTGACCATCGCGCTGTGCTATACGGTGACGCCGGCCCTGCTCTAGCGCCGGTTCAAACAACTCGAGTCGTTGAAACACCATCGTATGCATGACAGGGGGATTTTATTTGCAGATAGAATTTTGCTTGAAGTTTGATGTGTGTGTGTATGAAGTTCAGCAAGATAAGGATGAGAGAGAGGGGGAGGATGCGAGAGAAAATAAAAAGTGGTGAGAGAAAAGAGAGAGAGAAAGGAGAGAGAATATTGATGAGAGAAAAGAGAGAGAAAGAGACACGAGTATTGATGAGAGAAAGAGGAGAGAGAGAGATCGAGAAGTAGTGCATGCCTACTCGTCCGCTACAAAATGTAGCGGATGGAGCTGGATGGTATTTTTGTCCAAAAAAGTCCGCTACATAATGTAGTAGATGGACTTAAAAAAACGTAAAAAAAAGATTTTGACTGTTCACAAATCGGGTGTGGACGGCCAGATCGCGCGGGCAACGGATTAGCTCCCTACACACACACACGCACACGCACACACACACACACACACACACATATATATATATATATATATATATATATATATATATATATATTTCAATTGCCTCCAAACTCTTCTCCTTTTGCTCCCCAAATCTATCTATGTCATTTCAAAATGCCATATTTTTCTCCATAAATTTCTCTCTCCGCCATATTTAAAATAACCAAAACAGATATAACATTAACTATGTACTAAACCTTAATTTAATAATAATTTCTCAAGGTACTTCCCTCACTTTTATTAGTTGACGATCACATTGCTCATGCCAATCGTTGCTAAAGAGACAAGTATTTTTACTTGTAAAATTTGCCGCTAAAAAAAATAAATAAGTAAAGCTGCTAAAATTTTACCAAAAAGTTCAAACCTAGGTTCGAGGTATTACAGTTATGTTTCAGCCAAATTTCTGCATCTTTTACTATATATATAAATATATATATATATATATATATATATATATATATATAGCTGATCCGTTAAGAGCACTAGCAAAATGGGGTATTTTGCAAGCGCGATCTGGCCATCCATCCTGAAAGATGAACGACCCAGATCTTGTTTTTTTTTTAAAACTGTCAGTCGTCCGCGACATAGTGTCACAGACAACCTTTTTTACCATTTTGCCCCTCCTCCCCTGTCCGCTACATTGTGCGGCGGACTACTTTCAAGTCCTGACATGTGTCAGGAAAAAGACGTTCGCTACACAGTGTAGCGGATGACCTCTCGACTGACTCATGTCAGGACCTGTCTCGTCGCCCACCAAGAAAGTCTCCCGTCAGGTCTTTATTTCTGCACGTGTCAGAGTGTCGGCAATAATGTCCGCTATACAGTATCGCGGACATTATTGGCCCTATACCCAAAAGTTCCCTAATTTTCAGCTCTTTCGGTAAAATTTTCTTCTCCACTTACTTCCATTTTTGGCTCCCCTCAAGCTTCGAGTAAAACTTGCTTCAAGCTTCACTCAAGTAAGGTAAGTCTGTGATCTCAAAAGTTTTCTGGGTGGATTGAATGATAAAGTATAATTGTTTTTTTGGACAAAAAAATATAGATTTTTGGTGATGTTTTAGAAATTTGTCATTCTATTCATCAACTCGTGATGTTCTAAAAAATTAATTTGTTAACTTTAAACAAATTCATTGTAGTTAATTTTGATTTTTTTGAGGTTTGCTAACTTCGACACATGTATCCTACTTAAATTCAAATTTTTTGAGATACGTTTGTTATATTTTGGCATGATGAATTTGTCTATTTATCTTAGTAATTTTAATTTGTTATGTTCAATAAATCTATAATTAGCAAAATGGGAGACGCTTTTGAGATTATGTATATGGTATATTTGTCATCCTAAATTGGTCTATTCGCCAAGATAATTTTTAGGTAATATTTTCAGTTGAAAATGCCATTTGATTGTTAAGCGTAGTCTATTTCTACATAGATCTTGTTTCACAATGTCTAATTTCGTGTCGAGCTCCAACACCCCCGTAGATGCTAGTGATCCGTATCTAGGACGAATGTTTCAAACATTGGAAGAAGCTAGAGAATGTTTTCGAGCGTATTCACTGAGGGTTGGTTTTGGCATTAGAATAAAGACTACAAGAACAAGCAACGTAACGAAAAAGATATGCTCTCGCTTATACGAGTGTCATAGGGGCAGAAACCCATTGCAAAATGAGACACGCATAGGCAACGATGACAGATGACGAAATAGAATATTCGCATAAAAGACGGGACTGCTTTGCGCGCACGAATTGCCAGGTCAAGATGTTCGTAAGCTATAAACCCAAGCAAGATCATTGGCTTATTACCAGCCTGAAACTGGCACACAATCACCCGTTAGTAACCCCTTTTAAGGAGAGTCAGATGCATTAACACAAGAAGATGGGTAAGGTCATGAGGAGCCTAATTCACACAATGAGCGATGCGTGGATAAGACCTACCGAGATTGTTAATGTTCTTGTTGAACATGCTAGAGGAATTCAAAATTTAAACTTTAACATGACAGACGTTCGTAACGCGGTCTGAGTATGACCTCAATGATGCTCAATCCACAATGAGCCTATTGAAACAGATGCAGATGGAGGACCCGCAGTTTACCTTCGATTATAAACTTGACGACGAGCATCGAGTTAGCACAATTTTTTGGGTCGACGGTCGTTCGAGGCTTGCTTATAAGCATTTTGGGGATGTCGTGACTTTTGACACCACATACTGTACCAACAAGTACTCGATGCCGTTCGCCCCTTTCACGGGGGTCAATCATCATTATCACTCCATCATGTTCGGGTTCGCCTTGTTAAGGGACGAGAGCGAGAGTTCTTTTGAATGGTTATTTAGGGCGTGGCTGGAAGCCATGAACAACAAAGCACCGAAAGTTATCATCACTGATCAAGATTTGGCAATAAAGAAGGCTATTGCTACCGTCTTCCCAGATACTCGACACAACTTGTGCACTTGGCACATAAGCAACAAATACTCTGAACGTTTGCATCCCGTGTATGCAAAGTTTCCAGACTTTAAACAGGATTTTGACAAGTGCGTTAACAAGTCGTTAACGATTGAGGAATTTGAGGAGAGGTGGGAAAATCTTGTTGAGGATTACTCATTGTAAGACAACAAGTGGCTCCAGCACTTGTACGAGCTCAAAGAGCAATGGATTGTCGTTTACACGAGGAGGCATTTTTCTGCGGGCATGAAAATGACGGGCATGAGTGAATCTATGAATGCCAGGTTCGATAGTTACGTGGTTTAGGTTGTGTACTTATGCAACATGGCCAAGTAATTGCGTATGCCTCTAGACAGTTGAGGAACCATGAGAGAAATTACCCGACGCACGATTTGGAGTTGGTAGTAGTAATGTTTGCTATGAAAATATGGCGATATTTTTATGGGGTTACAAGTGAGATATACACTGATCATAAGAGTTTGAAGTACATCTTTACCCAGAAGGAATTAAACATGAGACAAAGGAGATGGCTAGAACTCCTTAAGGATTATGATTGTATTATTAAATATCACCCGAAAAAAGCTAATGTGGTAGTAGGCGTGCTAAGCAAAAAGCAAATGGGGAATCTAACTGCGATGATTACCACTCAAAAGGCTATCATTGAAGATTTGGACAAACTCGAGATTAAAGTTCCAGTTCGGGAAGAGGGAAATGGTAACCTGTTTCAGATAGAAGTTAGATCGACATTTTACGATCGGATTAAGGAAGCCCAAAGTCGAGATGAAAGGTTACCGGAAATCCGACAAGGTTTCGAAAGAAACAAGAAAGAGAAGTTCGATTGTGATCAAGAGGGCGTTTATAAGTATGAAGGTCGGGTATATGTGCCGTTTGTCAATGAATTGAGAACGGGGATTATGACAGATGCACATAACTCTAAATATTCAATCCATCCTGGAGAAACAAAGATGTATCGTGATCTACGACAAAATTTTTGGTGGAGCCTGGGATGAACAATTATCTTTGATTGAATTCTCGTATAACAATAGTTACCAGGCGAGTATTGAAATGGCTCCCTATGAAGCACTGTATGGCCGAAGATGTCGTACGCATTGATGTTGGGATGTGGTGGGAGAAAGGAGATTGTCCCGCACAGAACAGTGTAAAGAAATGGAAGATAAGGTGAAGGTGTTCCGAGGAAGGATACGCACTGTACAAGATCGGCAGAAAAGTTATGCAGATAAGAGACGTAGGATGCTCGAATTTAAAGTAGGGGACATGGTGGTTTGAAAAGTATCGCCATGGAAAGGCATTATGCGATTTGGGAAACAAGGGAAATTGAGTCTGAGGTACATCAGACCATTTAAGGTTTTGGCGAGGATTGAGACGGTAGCGTACAGGCTTGAGCTACCGTCAGATCGAATTGAATCAGCTGCATAACGTATTCCATGTTTCAATGCTCAGGAAATATATTCCTGATCCAACGCATGTGATCAGGCTGGAACCGGTAGAGATTCGGGAAAATCTGTCATATCAAGAGGTAGCCGTGGAAGTGGTCGATAGAAAAGAACAGGTGTTACGTTCTAAAGTAATACCGGTGGTTAAAGTCATTTGGAGAAAGCATACGCTAGAGGAGGCCACCTGGGAACCTAAAGCGCTGATGCGACAGTGTTATTCGCATCTCTTTGCTGAACGAGGTTTGTCTTAATTTCGAGGATGAAATTTATTTAAAGGGGGGAGGGTGTGATACCCCGAACGTATCGAAAAATTATTTAACACTAAGTTGATTAATTAACGCGAATTATTTTATTGAGTAACGTCATATTGGCGTTAATTAAGTGGCAGGAAGTGGGAAGAAGTGTCAGTGTAGCTTTGGGGTCAAAGTGGAATTTTCCTAATCTAGAGGGGCAAAAAGTTAATTACATAAAGTTTAGGGGTCAATTCATAAATTTTAAAAAGCATGCCCAGATGCCAAGTGTTCAAGGAGATTTTGTTACCGGTTGCCACCTTATGCTAGGGTGGTGACTAAGTAAATTTAAATATTTAAATAATGGATGGGTTGAATTTTTGGGTGAACAAAAGAAGAGGGAAAAGAAAAAAAAAACAAACAAAAATAGAGAAGAGAAACAGAATAGAGAAGGAACCAGAAGAACAGAGAGCTCGAGCAGATAGTCAAGAGAGAAACTGAGAGATTTTTGGTTTGAAGGGTAATCTCCATCTCCCATTGTATATGAAATTTGATTGTGTGTATGTGTGAGTTCACTGTCCAGTGTGTGTAGCGTGAGTTATGGTGTGGGTGTGTGACAGTGGGGAATTCATGGGCGATTATGGATGTTAATTTCGAATTGTGATGGTATCACGGGGCAGCGGAGCGAAGACGGTGAGCTGAGTGAGTGCTTAGGATGTAGGTGAATTTTGTGTGGTTCACGGTGTAGGTTCTGAGCTATGCAGTGGGTTTAGTGTGTGCCTGTGTATGCTTTAGGTGACTGTGTGTGTGTTCTTCGTGCGCAGGTGGATGGTGAGTAATTGTGAAGGGAGTTAGTGTATGGGGGGATTTAATGTGGTGTAGGCTTGATGGGGATGAAGTTCGTGGGTCTGTGCTTGTGAGTTGGTGGGTGTTCAATGTGTGCAGGTGAGTGTTCTTGAGTGTGTGCGGCTCGGGTGTGTGTTTTAGATGGGTTAGGTTATGAAATTTAGGTGGTTGTAATGTATTAGTGATGTTTGATATGGGTTGGGTAGAGAAATGAGGAAGAATGGGGTAGCCATGGGTGAAGGCAGGGGTGTTCATGGCTGCGTGGGTTCCGGCGTGAGGTTGAAGAAGAGTGGTGTGTGTGAAAAACGTGAATTAGTGTGTTGATCATGAACAGTAAATGTAATGGTCGCTAAAGGTGAAAACTTAATTAAGCAGTTTTTCAATAACTTTTAATCAATAGCTAGGGCCAGATTTAGCTAAAGTGCAAAAGAAAGACCCTAGGTATTTTTAGGAGATCTTCATTGGGGAAACATTTCAGATTTTTCCGAAGACTGTAAATGGGCCAACCGATACAGGGAACTTTAAAACTTTACAGTGCAATTTAAAATACCAAACTAGCGTGGTTTTGCGTGAAACTTTTATACAAACCCTAGGATGTTAAGAAGTTTCTTTTCCCAAGATTTTGGGTCATTCCGAAGTCATTTACTATTTTTGGCCGAACGGGCTTTTAAGCTCTTGGTCAGGACACCGGTTCAGGATTTTCGGGCGAACATTTTCTAAAATACTTTTTAGCTTGAGAATGACTTCGAGAGGATAAAAAAATAACATTTTTAAGTGTTTTGGGATTTTTCCGGTGTCGGGAACCCTCATGGGCATTTCGGTAATTTACCATTAGACAGGGGGTATTTTGGTAATTTTACCGTGCGAACTCCGAACTTCGCGAATGCCTTATTTGAGCGTTCTAGAATAACGAGAAGCGGGGAACGGGGTAAAATCCCTAAATGAAGGGTATCAGCACTAGTGCGGTGCTACACTAGGTTAAAGACCTGGCTGTTGGGTTAGAGTAACCGACCGCTGTAAAACACGGTAAATAACTAATAAAATGAAAGTAGAATAATTTTGTATTATGATGGTTAGTGGCTAACGAGTAAAGTCTTATTTGATTAGGTGACCCTGCTCGCGGTGCTGTGAAGTTATTAGGCTCGTCGGCTAAAAACCAGCCAGGTAAGGATAGTACGGCTCTTTGCATGCTATGAAATTGCTCCTCGTGGCATACCCATCATTGTTAAGGTGAAGTATGATGAACGTTTTATGGTGAATATGAAGTATCGGTGGTTGTGGTGCATGTACCTCTCATACTTGAAATATTGTTGTGGTTTTCGACTAGCTTGTTTCCTAGTCTACTCTGTGTGCGTTAGTGATGATTTCAAGTAACCTTGTTGAACCTCGGTCGCATACATGACCGAAATTTCTTGTTGAGTGGTTTGTTGAATCGAGGACATGGGGTGAACTCAGTTCCCTTAGTATGTCCAGTTGTTGTATTATGTGCTTTGACGATAGCGTGGTTTGGGGACGAACAACTCTTCGTGAGTTCCTTTCTTGTGCTTGTTGTCTCTTTTATTTGTCTGAGACTGAGATGAACATCCCGGACGAACAACTCTTCGTGAGTTCCTTTCTTGTGCTTGTTGTCTCTTTTATTTGTCTGAGACTGAGATGAACATCCCGGAGCACGGGACATTATGTGAAAGGAGGGCCAGTGAAACATAATCACCGGCAAACAGGATGTCGGGTGCGCGGTTTGAGTCAGTCGTGTCGATTGAGTCTAGTCAGTCCGGTCGGTGTCTGCATTGCATTTGACTTTATTATGACATTGTGATTTTAATGGCTTGTATTTCATTGATGTTTAATTTGGCGATTTAGTGTTCACGTGCATTGTAGTCGGTCAGTCCAGTTCATTAAATGTGGTGATAATGTTGTTCTATTGGGCCTTAAAGCCGCTCAGTCTGACTAAAAGAAAATAAAACATGTTGCTTGATTCATTGAATTGATGTTGTGTCATCCTTTGAAATTCTGGATTCTTGATATCGTTGAGATTGATTATCATTTCTCCCAAGGCTATCACTTCGTTGTCTGCGTTGTTCCTCGTATTATCTTTACTGGGCGATTTGCGCTCCTTCCTTACCTGAAATGTTTCAGGTAGTCAGGGCGAAGTAGGAGAAACTTCGAGGAATGGGAAGGAGAAGGCGCTTATTCAGTGAACAGAAAAGTAAGACGATGAGATGCGTATTTTGGGAACTAGACATTTTGTGTAAATACTTCCGCTGTGCTTGTGTTGAGCTTTACGATGAAATTTTTTGTACGGATGGGTTTTTGTGAAACCTTATGTATATTCAAGGATGTGTTAGAATTTCTCTATACCAACAGGGTTTATAATGCAGTCATGACTGACAACCCGACTCTAGTGACGTCACTAGGTTGGGGGTGTCACAGTAAGTATGTATCGTTGTTCTGTATTGTTCAGACTTATTAGGTGTTAAATTCTGAGGTACTTGAATTCTTTGTTGCATATTATGTTTGAAAGGCCTTTTTTTGGTGACAAAAACATACTATACAAAGCCAAAGATCGATAATTTACATTTTCTATTGATGGTATTAATGATAAATTACAAAATTAAGGCTATATGTAATCATTTGCGTACTATATCATTCTCACTCATTGTACTAAGAACGACAAAGTCAAAAAAAGTTCAGGATGAATGAATCAACTTCAACATGATTTTGTTTTAATAATAATCGCATCAATGTTCACGTGCAACGCATGTCATTACCACTAGTTTAATAAAATAAGTCAAGTAGATTTTTTAGAAAAAGCTTGTTCACATTCATTGACCTTAATGCATGATGTTTCCCCTCTGAGATTGTATCTCACAATCTTAAACTATTCTCTTGCCACATGGGTGGCAGATGTTAGGTTCTGGCCTTGTGTTGATGAAATTTTTTTCTCATACTCTCAGTCAAAAGAACATGCCATAGGTTTGTAACTCAACTTAAGGGAAAAACTGTGTTGGACATTGTGATGCCTAAGAGTATTTGGAAGAACGTTTAAAAACTCCCTATCCTGAAAATTAAAGTTTTTTCTTCAACAATTCCTGCATCAAGAATGCTCCTAAGATCTGAGTAAATTAAAAGAAAATGCCTTGTTCTGGATATATGCCCCTTTCTTTAAACCAATTTGAGATTCTTACTCGTCTCTTCCTGGAATGTGATATGGTTAGAGATCTTTGGCAGAAAGATCTTTTGCCACATGGGTTTAGAAATAGTGTCTCTTCTGCCAAGTTGTGGCTTGTTCATTGGTTAGGTTTGCCAATTTTCAGTAACAGTAAGGTTCTATATGCAACTTCTTTGGCTCATGGTCATCCTCTGGTCGATTTGGGTTTGCTGAAATGCCTTGGGCCGGGGAGAGACTGTTGGAATAGTGAGTGACAAGTGTGGGTTTGTTGTCACACATTGGAAAAGTAAGAAGGATGCAAAGCCTTTATAAGGCTTCACTCACCAAATCAATTAACTTTGGTTGGTGGGAAGAGTTGGAGGAAAATTTAAAAATTTCCTTGGTCTGACCTTGATTTGGGCTTGAAATATAACAATATTTAATGGTCAAAAAATGGGCACTTGGGTCTTGGTTGCAATTAATTAATGTATTTTAATTAACTTTATTTTTAATTAGCAGTTAACTGTAGTTAGTAGTTAATTGCAGTTAGTGCCCAAATAGTTGTGTCCCTTGATGCCAAGGGTTGTGTCCATTAAGATATTATTAATATCTGTATATCTTTCAATTTCCAATGATCAGAAACACATTCTTCAAAAACGTGTTATTAGGGAAATTCTGATTTTGCTGGTTGGAATTTCATTTGGCTTTGTTATCTTGGAGGAATCTGCTATTAACCCAGCAACAATCATAGTGGGGGCATATTTCCTTAAGGACAGTGATATTCACGATCAAAGCCTCATTACGTTTTGCGAACAATTTTAAGAAAATATCAACGATGGAGGCTACTGGTATTGATTCTGTCTTCAACAAAATGTTCAATACTGATGTGTTTAAACTGAAGCATTTTGATGGCCCAATTTTTACCCGCTGGAAGGACAAGTGATGTTCTTAGTCACTGAATTAGGCATTGCATATCTGTTGAATGACCATCTGCCCAAAATTCCTAAACCATCTGATGAGGAGCCCGAAGCAGTAACTGCATCTCGCAAGAAACGTGAAGAAGATGAAGTCCGCTGTAGAGGGTTTATACTGAATTCGCTGTCTAATAGGTTGTATGATCTATTTCGTTCGATGAAATCCCCGCAAGAAATCTGGAAGGCCTTGGAAAATAAATATACATCTGAGAAACATAGTACGAACATATTTCTTAGTATGAAGTTTTTTGAGTTTCAAATGTCCGATAAAAAATCTGTTATGAATCAAGTGGATGAGTTATTGGTTCTAGTGTCTAGACTCAAGAATTTAAATATAGAAGTGTCTGAACAACTTCAAGTGGCTGCTGTGATTGCAAAATTACCAACCACTTGGAATAACTACAGAAAAAATTTAGTGCACACTTCTAAAGAATTCATCATAGACCAACTCATTAAGCATGTTCGAATTGAAGAAGAGACTGGTGTTCGTGAGTATAAATTTGCTTTTGAGTCTGAGACTAAGGTGAACTATATTGAGTCAGACACTCAGAAATTCAGAAAGGCTGATTCTAAGTCTGGTAATAAGAGAAAATTCTAAGCCTCAAGTTCAGATTCTGCTAACAATAAGAAGAACAAGTCATGTTTTTTCTGTAACAAAAAAGAGCACTTTAAGAATAATGCAGGTTCTATAAGAAATTGAAATTAGAAAGAAGTGCAGGGCAAAAGAAGGCAAACGTTGTCGAGGATCAATCTGCTCCTGCAAAAATTATTGCTATGGTTGCAGGTCTTAACATTAGTATGATAACAGAATGCAATATGGCAACAATTGAAAAATCTGCAGATTGGTGGTATGATTCTGGTGCCTCAGTGCATTGTTGCAACAACAAAAATATGCTCAAAGATTACGAGATTGCAACAAAGGATGAGAAAGTCTTGATGGGAAATCATGTTCTTGGAAAAGGTAATGTTGAACTGCAAATTACCTCCAGAAAGTGTTGGATATAAATCCGTTTAAATAATTTTTGGAGTAGAATCGCACTTTCTTACACAAAAACAACAAGTATTACAATACAAATTTAATAATAACACATTACAATATAAAAAGAACAATCTCACCAAACTATAGAATCAAGCCGAGGCTTTGTCCTAAAAGGTTGATTCGCGCTCCCCGGAACCAATGGTTCGATTCGATGGGCTTCACAGCACGCAACCCCCAGGATTAGTCTATAGTACTATCCCCATTTGCATGCATATGCAACGGAGACTCTTGAACAACCCTCTTGACTTTCCTCTTCCACGATGAACCAAATATCAAATTATAAATAGTAAAATATCAAGGTTTTGTAGTAAAATATTGGGGTGATTAAAGAGGAAATGTGTGTCTCGGATGTGTGAAGAAAATAGTGAAAGTTGTGTGTTTTTGTGTTTGGCCGAGACACATATTTATAGGGAATGAAGGAGGACAAGAAGTCTTGAAGCCAAAGGCTCAAGACTTGGAGCCAAAGAGTTGGCTTTGTGTGGAGCCAAAGCAATGGCTTTGTGTAGAGCCAAAGCAAGAGAAGGAGCATCCGTGGCTTCTCCACATCCTAGCAAAGGGAAATGAAATGGAGTGGGGGCCAAGGTGTTTTGAAACACATAAAATACAACAATCCCCCACATGTTTCAAAACACAGACTCGATAAAGGAAGAGGAGACGAGAAATTATGCATCGGCGAGGTGTCATGTGGATTGAACCTTTCCTAGGATAAATGAGCAGGAACTCACTGAAATACGATGGTAGAGCAAATACTCTTTTAACCAGATTTCGTTACTGTGAATTACGCATACTCACCACCCACATAATATCTCTAGTCAGGGTTGTTCTTGCCGGTTGCCGCTAAATGGCCATGCGTCGTGCCTGGATATTCTTGTGTGCTCTAGCGACATACCCAAGTCCCATAGAGGTGGCTCAACCTCACACACATATAGGTGGTTTCCATCAGGGAATGTGCTGCAGCTGAACACCCGATCCCAATAATTAGGGACTATGGAACCATTAAAAGCTATGCACATCCTCACACATTGTAGTGGTCACTGTCATACACCATAGGGATAGACTCTTCTTTAAGGACCTCCCGCCTTAAAGGATATACACAAAGCGACAGTGCCCAACAGACTCCATGACTTCGTTATTACCTATTGAACCTCCTTCACGGGATCGCTGATCACAGAGGTTAGGTATCCGTCACTTCATCTCTAAATTTGGGTAAAGTCCCATCCCCCTCGATGCTTCCATCACTAGGCCTCTCCCTAGTGGCTTAGTCAGAGGATCGACCAAGTTCCTTTCTGACCTCACAAAATTCATAGATATGGTACCGTTCTCAATTAGCTGCCTCACAGTAGCATGTCGCATCCGAATGTGACGACTCTTCCCATTATATATTTTGCTTTTAGCTCGAGCAATAGCAGCTTGACAATCACAATGCATCACCACAGGTGGACTATGTTTACTCCACAAAGGTATATCAATCAAGAAACTTCTGAGCCACTCTGCTTCAGAACAAGCCTTCTCTAAGGCAATCAACTCTGATTCCATGGTGGATTTAGCAATAACTGTCTGCTTGGACGACTTCCAAGAGACCGATCCTCCAGCTAGTAGGAACACATATCCACTAGTGGGCTTCAACTCATCTGAATCTGAAATCCAGTTAGCATCATAATAACCTTCAAGTACAGAAGGATGACCACAATATGTTAGTCCATAATCAATGGTGCCTCTCAAATATCTTAATAACCTGGATATTGCATTCCAATGTTCCTCACTAGGATTATGAGTATATCTACTCAATCTGCCAACTGCATATGCAATATCAGGACGAGTATGATTCATCAAAAACATTAGGCTACCAATTATTTGTGCAAACTTATTTTGTGACACACTGTCACCACAATTTTTCACGAGGTGTATTTTTGCATCATAAGGTGAAGACAAAGATGTACAATCATAATGCTCATATTTTCTCAGCATGTTCTTAACAAAGTGTGACTGCGATAATGAGATAGAATCATCATGCCTTAAAATTTTGATTCCCAAAATGACATTAGCTTCACCCATATCTTTCATGTCAAATTTAGATGCTAAAAATCTCTTAGTAGTATGCACGATATCAATGCTTGTTCCAAATATAAGCAGGTCATCAACGTACAAGCATATAATGATAACACTATCATTAACACACTTATAATAAATACACTTGTCAGCATTGTTAATCAAGAATCCATCAGATATCATCACACTATCAAATTTTTCATGCCATTGTTTAGGAGCTTATTTCAATCCGTACAAGGATTTAACCAACTTACACACTTTATTTTCTTGTCTGGGGACCACGTATCTCCCTCGGGCTGCTCCATGTATATTTCTTCTTCTAAATCTCCATTTAGAAAAGCAGTTTTAACATCCATTTGATGCACAACAAGTTTATGTATGGATGCAATGGCAAATAAAATTCTGATAGATGCAATTCTAGTAACAGGAGAGTATGTATCAAAATAATCAACATTCTGTTTTTGTTTGTAACCTTTAGCCACCAGCCGTGCCTTATATTTCTCAATGGAACCATCTGGTTTCAACTTTTTCTTAAAGACCCATTTACAACCAATAGGTCTATTCTTATAAGGCAAGTCTACAAGTTCCCAAGTATGATTAGACATGATAGAATCTAATTCATTATTAATGGCTTCTCTCCAAAAAGGTGCATCTATAGAAATTATAGCATCATGATATGACAATGGTTCATCATTAACAAGATACACATAATCATCTCCAAATCTAATTTCGGTTCTCATTCTCTTGCTTCTTCTTAACTCTAGAGTTTCACCAATAGGATTATCAGCACTAGCATGCTCATCAATAACTCTAGGCATTTTATTTTTCATAGGAAAAATATTCTCAAAGAAACAAGCATTTTTAGATTCAATAATAGTATTGGCTTCCATGACATCACTCTTAATAACAAGAAATCTGTATGCAATACTATTAGAAGCATAACCAATGAACACGCAATCACAAGTTTGAGAACCCAATTTTCTCTTTTTAGGCTCAGGTAACATAACCTTTGCCAGGCACCCCCACACTTTCAAGTACTCCAAGTTAGGAGCTCGACCATTCCAAATTTGATAAGGTGTTTTACCGGTCTTTTTATGGGATACTCTATTTTGTACGTGGCAGGCTGAGAGAATGGCTTCCCCCCACATGTTGGCAGGTAGGCCAGAACTAACAAGCATAGCATTCATCATTTCTTTTAAAGTCCTATTTTTTCTCTCAGCAATTCCATTTGATTCAGGTGAATAAGGTGGAGTTACTTCGTGAATAATTCCATTTTGCAAACAGAAATCATCAAACGGATTAGAGTCATATTCACCACCTCTATCAGTTTTAAGCCTTTTAATTTTCTTATCCTTCTGATTTTCAATTTCAGACTTATAGTTCATGAACATTTCAAGAGCTTCGCTTTTCATCCTTAACAGATAGAGTCTAGTGAATCTAGAACAATCATCAACAAAGATCACATAAAACTTTTTACCACCTCTAGTCATCGTTTGTTTTAAATCACCTAAATCACTGTGAATTAAGTCAAGGGGTTCACTTTCTCTTGTGACAGGTTTACATGTTTTCTTGGTACTTTTGGTTTCAGCACAAATTTCACACTTGTCTATGTTGGACTCATTAAAATTTGAGATCAAACCCATCTCTTTCATTTTCTTAATGTACCCATAATTCACATGTCCAAGTCTACCATGCCACACATCAGCAGAGTCAATCAAGTAAGCAAAAGTAGACGATGCATTCTCATTCAACAATTTAACAACATTAAGTACATAAAGGCCTTGGTCAAGATATCCTTTACCGACAAAGACGTCATTTTTTGTTAGAGTCACAATACCTCTGTCGAACATAGTCTTGATGCCGGCCTTACCAAGTAGCTGTACTGACACAAGGTTGTGCTTGATCATCGGCACATGAAGCACATCGGATAGTGAGAGGGTTTTACCAGATATGAGTTTGAGAACTACCCTTCCCTTTCCCATAACTGGTACGGACCTGTTGTCCCCAACGTACACGCATTCTGTACATTCCCCCACATTTAAGTAGGAGGCAAACACATCTCGGTTAGCACAGATGTGCCTAGTGGCACCCGAGTCTAAGACCCATCCCTTCACTTCCGTAACCAAGTGCACTTCTGACATTACAGCTGCAATGATATCATCATCTGCTTCAACAATGTTTTCTCTCGCCCTTGGTGGAGCCCTTCTATTATTGTTGTTGTGGTGGCGGTTGTGATAGTTATTGTGGTTTTGGTCGGCTTTTCGACATCTACAAACATTTGCACAATGCCCTGCTTTTCCACAGAAAAAACATTCACCCTTTTTCTGTTGAATCTGTGGATTAGACACTTGACCTCTATTGTAGTTATTAGAATAGGGTCTCCCATAAGGCTTATGACCATATCCCTTATTGTGCGATTGTTGGGTTCTAACCGGTCCACTTTCAACTACATTAGCTTTAGACATCATTTCTTTAGCCCTACTAGTCATTTGCAATTTTCTATTTTGAGCCTCAATTTTAATATAGACTATTGTTTCCTGTAGAGTCATAGCGTGTCTCTTTTGTCTAAATTTTAATTTTAATTCTTTCCATGAGTCAGGCAATTTTTCTACAAGACATTGAGCCTTAAATCTTTCAGGTAAAACGTCACTCTCTTTAGCTAATCCATTTATAATATTTTGAAAATCATTAATTTGAGTTTCAATGCTTTTATCATCAGCCATTTGATAGTGCAAAAAATTAACGGCTAAAAACTTTTTAGTGCCTTCATCCTCAAATTCGTACTTGCTAACTAATTCATCCCATAAAGCCTTAGCAAGAGTAAAGTGATTATAAACGCCATATAGATCATTAGATAAAGCATTACGAATATTACTAAGGCAAAATCTATTAGCGTTATTCCATTTTTCTAAGACTTTGAGCATAATTTTTGGTATTGTTATCTGGCACAGGCTCAGTCAGAACGAACGAGATTTTAGAAAAATCTAAGACATCCAAAACCATGTCTTTCCATCTTTTAAAATTATTTCCGTCAAAACGTCCAATTCGATTTGCGTCCGAAATAACTTTCGTTTGTGCGAGAAGTTGCGATTCCATTTTAATCAACCTTTTAGAATGTTGGATATAAATCCGTTTAAATAATTTTTGAAGCAGAATCGCACTTTCTTACACAAAAACAACAAGTATTACAATACAAATTTAATAATAACACGTTACAATATAAAAAGAACAATCTCACCAAACTATAGAATCAAGCCGAGGCTTTGTCCTAAAAGGTTGATTCGCGCTCCCCAAAACCAATGGTTCGATGCGATGGGCTTCACAGCACGCAACCCCCAGGATTAGTCTATAGTACTATCCCCATTTGCACGCATATGCAACGGAGACTCTTGAACAACCCTCTTGACTTTCCTCTTCCACGACGCACCAAATATCAAATTATAAATAGTAAAATATCAAGGTTTTGTAGTAAAATATTGGGGTGATTAAAGAGGAAATGTGTGTCTCGGATGTGTGAAGAAAAGAGTGAAAGTTGTGTGTTTTTGTGTTTGGCCGAGACACATATTTATAGGGAATGAAGGAAGACAAGAAGTCTTGAAGCCAAAGGCTCAAGACTTGGAGCCAAAGAGCTGGCTTTGTGTGGAGCCAAAGCAATGGCTTTGTGTGGAGCCAAAGCAAGAGAAGGAGCATCCGTGGCTTCTCCACATCCTAGCAAAGAGAAATGAAATGGAGTGGGAGCCAAGGTGTTTTGAAACATATAAAATACAACAGAAAGAAGCTGATTTGATGAATGTATTACATGTCCCGGACGTGAGGAAGAATCTGATTTCTGCAAATCTGTTGTGCAAGAAGGGTTTAAAGGCTGTTATAGAGGCAGAAAAAATTATTTTCTCTAAGAATGGTGTATTTGTTGGACAAGGGTTTTCTTGTGATGGCATGTTTAAACTAAGTATTAATAAAGTGGATGTTTCCGTTTACTTGGTTGAATCCTCTTTTGACTTATGGCATGCTCGTTTATCACATGTTAATTTTTAGTCAATCAAGTTTATGTCTAAACATAATTTGATTCCTTGTGTTAATGAAAATTCTGGAAAGTGTCAAATTTGTATACAAGTGGAAATGACTAAGGAACCTTTTCGAAAGAATGAAAGAATATCTGAATTGCTTGATCTTGTACATTCTGATATATGTGAATTGAATGGTATGTTAACTAGAGGTTGAAATAGATATTTCATTAATTTTATAGATTATCATTTTAGATTTACTAAAGTATATTTGATGAAAAGAAAAGATCAAGCTTTTGACTTGTTTAAATGTTATAAAGCCTTAGTTGAAAATCAATTGGAAATGAAAATAAAAGTCCTCCGTAGTGATCGAGGTGGTGAATACATTCCAAATGAATTTTTTATTTTTTTATGAAGAAAATAGTTTAATACATCAAACATGTACACCTCATACCCCACAACAAAACGGCCTAGCCGAAAGGAAGAATATGACGTTGGTAGATATGGTTAACGCTATGCTTCTGCATGCTAAACTACCGATTAATCTATGGGGAGAGGCATTATTAACAGTGTCACGTACACAACATAATACCTTCAAAGAAGTTTAAAACTTCTCCATATGAAGTATGGAGAGTGATTTAGGCAAAAATACCCCTCAAATCTACGGACGACACATGGCAGTTATGACACGTAACCCATACTGGCTCATTACTGATATGGCACTTACCATATCAATCACCGGGCAGAGTCCTAAAGAAACTCTGACTCTGTCAACCAATATTAATATGAGATCATCTAGGATCCTATTGAGATTCTGATTAGAGTTAATCAAAATCCAGTCCTACTAGGACTCCTCTTGCTACCACTATATAAAGGGGTCAAGCCCCCTCAGGTAAGGACATGCTCACACACATACACATTGTGTCTTTACTGCTTCTCAGAGTTCTACATTGTTAGCCATCTCTGACTTAAGCATCAGAGCGTTCCCCCGTCGGAACCCCACCAGGGGTCACTCCGTGTTCTCTTTTGCAGGCCTGATTTCTGGTGTGGTTCCCGATCCAGTTTTTAGCTGCAACAGAGAAAAAGAAAGCCTAACTTAAACTATTTGAGGGTATGGGGTTGTGTAGCTTATTATAGAGTTTCAGATCCTAAACGAACAAAATTAGGACCAAGAGCTCTTAAAAGTGTCTTTGTGGGATATGCAGAAAACTCAAAAGCATATAGATTGTTGGATTTAGATTCTAATGTTATTGTAGAATCTAGAGACGTTGAATTCTTAGAAACAAGTTTTCTTGGTGATTCTAACGTCAATCCACAATCAAATAATGAAACGTCGAATCCTGCATTGGTACGTGACACATATATGAACTCTAGTTCTTCTTCAAGTAAGAAACAGAAAGGAATTGATCTTCCTATCAAACCTAGAAAAAGTCAAAGAGTTCGAAAGGAGAAGAATCTAGGTTCTGATTTTATTTCTTCACAAGCAATAGTCTTTTTAGTTGAAGGGAGTAGAGATGAGGTTGCAAACAAAATACCTATTGTTTAACATTTGGAGGAGGATCCTAGAACTTATAGTGAAGAAATGGCTTCAAGAGATAGTGCTTTCTAGAAGGAAGCAATAAACAATGAAATGGATTCTCTTTTATCAAATGTCACTTGGGTATTAGTTGATTTACCTCCTAGTGCTAAACCCATTGGATGCAAAAGGTTGTTTAGACGAAAATTCAATACTGATGGATCTCTACTAAATTTCAAAGCGAGACTAGTTGCAAAAGGTTTTAGGCAAAAAACAGGAGTCGATTATTTTGATACATTTGCTCATGTTGCAAGGATTACTTCTATAAGAGTGCTGTTTGCATTAGCATCAATCTATAATTTATCTGTACATCAAATGGATGTGAAAACAACATTTTTTAATGGCGAACTTGATGAAGAAGTGTATATGGAGAAACCTGAAGGGTTTGTGCTTCCTGGTAATGAAAAGAAAGTTTAAAAATTAGTTAAATCGTTATACGGATTAAAGCAAGCTCCGAAACAGTGGCATGAGAAATTTGATAGTGTGATTTTATCACACGATTTTAATCATAATGGAGCTGATAAACGCATTTATTCCAAATTGACAAAGGATTATGGTGTGATAGTATGTCTATATGTTGATGACATGTTCATCATAGGAACCAATATGAACGGGGTGAATAATACTAAGAAGTATATAGCTTCTCAATTTAAAATGAAGGACATGTGAGAGGTTGATACTATCTTGGGAATCAAAGTGAAGAAACATAGTGGGGGTTTTGCTTTATGCCAATCCCATTATGTTGATAAGATTATTTCCAAATTTAATCATTTGGGGATTAAAGAATTTCATACTCCGTTCGATGTCTTTAACAAGTTGGTAGAGAATTTGGGAAGATCGGTAAGTCAATTAAACTATGCTAGTGCAATTGGCAGTTTGATGTACGCTATGCATTGCACTAGACCTAATATTGCTTTTGCAGTTTGTAAGCTTTCGAGATATACACACAATCCTAGCACCGACCATTGGAGAGCTATTGCAAGTGTTCTCGGTTATCTTAAAAGAACTAAGTTCTTTATCTTGTTTTATAACAAGTTTCCTGCAGTGCTAGAAGGTTACAGTGATGCTAGTTGGATAACTAGTGTCAATGATAATAAGTCAACATCTGGTTGGATTTTCACTTTAGGTGGATGAGCTATCTCATGGGCTTCTAAGAAACAAATGTGTATCACTCATTCCACAATGGAATCTGAGTTTGTCGCTTTGGCACCAGCAGGCAAAAAGGCGGAATGGCTGAGAAATTTGTTGCTAGATATAGAGTTGTGGCCACAACCGATGCCAACAATCTCTTTGCACTGTGATAGTGAAGCTACTATGTCTAGAGCATTTAGCAAGATATATAATGGCAAGTCTAGACATATTGCTTTGAGACATGAGTATGTTAGACAACTAATTGCTGATGGTATAATCACAGTTGTCTACATACGATCGAAAAATAATCTTGCTGACCCACTAACTAAAGGTCTCTCGAGGGATATTATAAAAGCCACTGTGAGTGCAATGGGTCTAAAACAATTTTAGTTTGTCACTAGTAATGGGAACCTTACCTTTATTATTACAATGAAAATTTAAAGGTTTAAAAGGTAATAACAAGTTATGGTTTGTGACAGTCAACAAGCACTAGGGTCAAGATAGTGCTTAAGGAAAAGAGGCTGAGTATTTAATACTCTTAATGAAGTATCGGGTTCGGAATAAGAACAAGAAAGTCCACTTTGAGACTTTATCTAGACTTCACTTATGTAAACGCAAGGAGTGGTGCCGCTTCTATCAAAGTTTGGAACATAAAACTTTGTAAGTGTTTATAAAATCAGGAGGTAGCACAAGACCATAACATGGTGCTAAAGCTCACGGTGAACATGTTAAAGAAGTAGTAAGATTTGTGTGTATGATATTTTTTATCTTGTCAGTACAGGAATTATGGTTTAATAGATTATAGCTAACCATTAATTTCGACAAGATTTTGAAATATTTATACTAATAGGAGGTTTAAGTCGAAAGATACATTCTATATGCATAAATCTGGTCATGTTTCCGATTCACTTGTCACTAACTAAGTGGGGGATTGTTGGAATAGTTAGTGACAAGTGTGGGTTTGTTGTCCAATATTGGAAAAGTAAGAAGGATGCAAAGCCTTTATAAGGTTTCACTCACCAAATCCATTAACTTTGCTTGGTGGGAAGAGTTGGAGGGAAATTTAAAAATTTCCTTGGTTTGACCTTGATTTGGGCTTGAAATATAACAATATTTAATGGTCAAAAGATGGGTACTTGGGGCACTTGGGTCTTAGTTGAAATTAATTAATGTATTTTAATTAATTTCGTTTTTAATTAGCAGTTAACTGCAGTTAATAGTTAATTACAGTTAGTGCCCAAATAGTTGTGTTCCTTGATGCCAAGGGTTGTGTCCATTCAGATATTATTAATATATGTATATCCTTCAATTTCCAATGATCAGAAACACATTCTTCAAAAACGTGTTCTTGGGGAAATTCTGATTTTGCTGGTAGGAATTTTATTTCGCTTTGTTATCCTGGAGGAATCTGCCATTAATCCAGCAGCAATCATAGCGGGGGCATATTTCCTTAAGAACAGTGATATTTACGATCAAAGCCTTATTACGTTTTGCCAACAGAGACTTCTTCTACAACTAGTAGTCTGATGCAAGGACGCATTTTATTTTGTAGTATCTGTGCTACTTGAAACTTTCACCGATGTTCCCTAGAAAATCAAAAAATTGGTTGATGGAAGTCCCATATAAAAAAAGCTCTCTTTTGAACACTTCTACCTACCTCTTCGTCCGTTTCACTTTTCAAAAGATTGTCATTGTACCTATCCTATATCCACAGCCTTCTGTGCAATTACTGTTACGAAAGCATCAAAATTGGCATAGTTCAGTATAGGACTTGTTTTGGTTATTCTCTTTGGATTCCGAGTAGTACTAGTACCAAGATTATAATTTGCATAAGATTACATGAGTGCTATAGCTTCTGCTATCCTCTATGCTATTGATTGGGTTCATAAGGTTGAATTCTTATACATTATTTTCTTTCTTTCTCATTCAAACTTTGTGACCCAGATTCACCATAGAGCTGTAGAGGGGCAGATAGTTTGTACAGGATGACTATTAGCTACCGAAAGTTTTGCTCGATGCATATGACCCCAGGAAAAAGACGGTATGCTACAACTCTCATCAGTAGTGGCATCTTGTACTTATCGGTCAGGAAAAGGTACTTAGCAGGAATGGTTCAATCATGTACAACCTATTGCTCTCTCTCCTTGAATCGGTCCATTGCTAATGTTTTCCTTTGTGATGTCTTGTTTCTGTTGCTTTCTTTTGGTAGCCATCAACTCATGTTAAATGGGGTTGTCATCCACTTTTATTTGTTTTATCGTTTGCCTTTGACCAGGGATCTTAGCCCATATTGTATAGTTTACATTATGTTTTCTCATCCTTGTATATATTTCTACTTTGCATCAAGAAAAAGGAAAAAAAATCAGTCTGTGCGCGCGCGCGAGTGTTACGGGGATGGGTGTCTGACAATGTGCTTGTCTGTATGTTATGGCCGTGTGTGTGACGTTGTACGTACTTAAGTGTTGTGGATGCGCGCGTGGGTGTGTTACGGAGTGGTTTAAGAACATAATTATGCTAGGTTTAAGAATGGAAATATGCTACTAAGCTGTAAACATGATGTTAGTTATCATTCATGTTTTCATTTCTTTCTTGCATTTCTTCAAGTTTTATATTTAATTACAGCCAATATTGAAAATCTCCAATGTAGTGGAATACCTTACACGTCTTACTTCATTTTCCTACGATGCAAATTGGTCACAAGTTAACCAACCAAGTGTTGTGGATCAATTGTTTAGAATTTCAAGCAGTTATAAAAAGATATGCTAGATTAACATCATTTGCTCCAATATGTAAAAGGTATTCTCACAGCCTATTGAAGTCATTATTATTATTTTTATTTCTTTGCATGTTATAAATGTCTTTATATATCTCTTCTAGAGAAATAGTTTATTTTTGTTTGTTCCTTTTCGCGTTGTAGGTGTTTTTGCAGTTGTGTATGGGGTTTACTACATGCTTGTAGGCCCGTGAGCTAGATCCGTGACTGGCCGCAGATCCATTCGGACATCCATTCAGGGCTCTACCAGACCTTATTAAAACATGTATACAAATCTAGAGCCATGCATTTAACTAACATTTTAATAAGACTTCTAAAGTGGTACTTAAAGATCTTTCCAAAAATTGTCTCTACTAAATTTCTCCATAAATGACTAACATAAATCATCAAAAACCTCATGGAGATCTAAGCTCCAAACAATTCTCAAAACATAAACAAAGTAGTACTACAATTTCTCAAAAGGCTTAAATTAACTCCTTAACGAGCATGTCCTACAACACAATCCTCGTTACCCTCATAGTACTTGGGTTCATCTAAGTGATCACCTGAAAATATTTATAAAAGGGTGAGCTGGGGCCCAGTAAATACACATGCCATATCCCTAAAATAGGTTTGAGGATTTCAAACATGCCATGGGTTTTTCTTTTCAAAATCAGGAATTCAATGTCACCAAAATAAAATATCACTCAACATATTTACATACATATATGCACTTGCACTAAAAGAATCTCAACTGGAGTATAATCATCAAGAAAACTCATTAGCAACTGTCATCGTTAATCATAACTTGGTATACTGCGGTCAGCGTAAGGTCCCACTGATTAGGACCCAAAATCCCTCCTCCACCCGGGATAAACAATATTGTGGACGCAAGGGCGAACCACGATGCAACAGTACTGTGCGCTAACGTATGGTCCCGTTGACCAGGACCCAGAATCCACTTTCCCCCGTGGATATAGGGCACAGTAACCCAGTCAAATTTATCATCTCATTCAATATGTATCGAGTATAAATTAATTACTCACACAACAATCCATGGCATTCTAACTCAAATTCTCATCAAACTATTTATCACGAAAACATATGCAATAAAATTACTTCAAAAACCTTCATTTGATTAAAACATGTATACATTATATATTTTGCAAATATAGTATAAGGAGGAACATGACAGGGGTACTTACCTCGTTCCTGGTTCTTATTCCCAAACATGCCCAAGCTTTTGTCTATCGGAACCTAAACAATAAATCATATGGATGTTATTTATTGCCGCTCAATCATGCTTAGGTGCTAAATTTCCTCCAAGTGCGTGAAATTACCAAAATACCCCCTAACTTGTGTAAAGTTATCAAATTACCCCTGACGCCTAACGTACCGTTACACACCTAATATAACTCAAAACATCATTTTAGACAATTAGATGGGTTTTTGTTTTGGACAAAAATGACCTTTCTGAGAATTCTCCGTTCGGAACCTTAAACCTTTCCTTAAATGGAGCGCTAAGGTTCCTATTTTAAAATATATTTGAACAGCACCGAAATGGCACGAGATTTCAGAAGCTCAAGCATCTCAATGTGTTTAGATCACTGTAAAAATTTGGGCTAAAAATAAATTTGTTTACTATATCAAACAATTCAAAAGCTTATTTTCAAAATAAAATCATTTCAGGCCCATTCCATGCCTAGAAAAATCCCAGAAAATTCCACGTTGAAGGTTTTGAAAAAAATATGAGAGTTTTAGTTTTGTACTTTGCCCAAATATGCTAAAAAATGGTTTAAAAATTTTTGGGCAATGGACTGATCTGTAATTCTAGAAACAACATTTTTTCAGCAAATCCTAGTTTTGTACATCGACCATTTTGAGCCTGAAACATTACGAATCCTAGAAAACTCAAAACTAAAAAGTTAGGGTAGACTTTCTAAGGTTTTCATAAATATGAGGGTCACAAGAATCCAATGGGTAATGAATTATCTACAGTAAATCGAAGTGACCGATCGAAACAACACATCTCTGTGCAGACCAGTTTTGTTCAATGGTTATTTTGAAGAAGAAAAACTACGAATCTCAAAACACTCAAAATTACAAAGTTTAAGAGAACATTCTGAGGTTTTTATAAATATAAATTTCACAAAAATCCCATGAGTAATCAATTTTTTATGACAAATCGAAGTAGCTGTCAGAAGTCGAAAAATCTGACTTCTACAGTGAATTGAATTTAGGCCTTGTTTCATGGAAACAGTTTTCTGGAAAATATTTTCTGCATTTTTCGGCGTTTGATGCATTCATAAGATTATTTTTAAGGAACAAAATGTCAGAAAACCACTTACGGATTAAAAGTCCCTAAGTCATTTTCCAGCAGCTGACCCCGACATTTTTAGACAGCTGAACGCACACATTTCACACAAGCAAGCACCCTCTGTCCCCCGATCTCTGTACTCTCATACTCTCCGGCGACCATCAACTGCTCTGCCAAATTTTCCAGCAAATCCTCGAAGATACAAGCAGATTTGTAAAATCTGACGTTAAATGTTCTCGCCGGACTCCATTGCCTCTGCCACACTGCCTCCACCATCGATACCTCCGCCGCTTCTTCCTCCCCGAAAGTGAAGGGCTGGGGGCTGAAGAAAATGACCTGGAACCCAAATCCGAGCCACCATTGACGACGACGTTTATAAGATGTGGCCGTGGGGAGAGTGGCTATGGCGACTAGGGCTATTACGATTGTTGATAATCCCATAAACTGACCACGGTAAGGAGGGGGATGAAAGGTTTAGGTGTTACACATGGTTGGTAGATGTTTCTTAGGAAGAACGGATGAAATGGGTTTGGTCTTATGGGCTTTGAGGGTGTTGAGGGTAGTGCAGACGAGGTGTTCGACGAAAGTCCCAATTGACTCTTGGCCTGGTTGATGAGGGTCTGTTATTAACTTTTTGTATTTCATATTGTGCGATTGACACTATAAATTAGTGGCACCATTGTTGTTTCAGCAACCTTACAATAAATGTAACCAATTCTGTCAAACGGTACTTTGGTGTCGTTGAGATTTTTCACTCCTCTCAAAGCCTTTTATAAACCACAGAATAAGTAACAAATCTCTACCTTAAAATTATAGAAGGTAATCTTTTAGCGACGAGATACTCATCCATTGTTTTGATAAGCAAAATTAATAACTTTTTGTTTTAATGTCAATTGGGAAACAATGTTCACAACTAGAGCATCAATCTCTAAACTTGATAACACTTATGGGTGGTGGCGAGCCGCCTCCAAAAAGGACCAAAAGGTCTTCTCGAGTTGCAATCTTATTTTTAAGAATAGTTTAATACTAATTAACAAGGAAAAACAAGAAAACCTTAAAAGTTGACTCTGAATTTTCCAATTAAAGATTTCTAAACTACGAAACCGAATATTCAGTTCAAAGTTTAAGTTATATGATGTGAATGTGTTAGGTACCCTGTCATATATAACAACCTCTAACTTATTAATAAGTGATTTTTTATGATTTTTATCCCGAAGCATACATTAAACAAAACAAAACAAAACAAAACGTAAGCTAAACCTAAGTTCGGTTAGAATTCGACAACTAGGGTCGAATGGCCTAAATACCAAACCGAACAAGTCGGGATCAAAACCTCGTAGTTGGACTGACCCTAAGAAGGCGACGTGCGTCTTGGCCTGTATATATTGCATGTATATCTTTATAAACCTAAATCAATTCAACTTTTTCTAGTTGAATGTTTAAGAACTCTTTTTTACCAACTCTTCTAGTTGTTTTAGAATTTTAATCGAAATAGGTTCTAATCCTAACAGATACATATTCCTATCAGACTTCTAATCCTAACCAACTTTTTCTAGCAAAAGGTTAAAAAATCACAAACAGAAACTTTGTCACGTGAAAGGAAATCTAATCTATGACTATTTTGAAGAACTCTACTCAAAGATGAAAAAGACAAGATAAGGGTTTTATACCTCTTGATTTAGTCAGCTTGGAAGACTCTTAACGTTTGACTCCGGATTCTCCACAATGCAGGGACTGCATGCTGAACTCGAGCTCGACTAATAAAATTGAACTTCTTGGTTTACTTATCTCAAGCTCTCTTACTAATCGAAGCTCTCACAAAATTTTACAACCTTTCTATAGGAAACGTTCACTCCAACTCACTGTCCCCTTTGAGCAGTCAGAGGGCTTTTTTTATAGAGGTTTGGGAGTAGAAGTAATACAAAAAGAGACCATTTGGTCGTACTTATACCTCAAAGAGATAAGACTGAAAATAAGCATAAAAATCCAAATTGACCGTATCGGCCTGTTCATTTGAGTCCATGTTTTATCGGCTGGTTCCTTAGAAAATCGGCCGATTCTTCTCTCTCAAATGATGTATTTCTCAACCAATTCTAGAGAGAAAAGACTACGTATTCTGATAAACCAAATGTAATATTAATCTAAATTTGGGACATACATCCAAGTCACGACCAAACCAACCACTAGACCTCCTATCTTATCTAAACTCTGACCTGGGTTAAGCCCAAACTTGCTGGCCCAACTTATTGGATTGGATCACTTAAACTGGGCTAACTGGACTAGACTTAATAATTAAATTAAGCTTATCATTATTTATCCTAGACCAAATCATTATATAAAGCCAAAGAATTAACTACTTGGTTGACCACTATACTATGAGGTAAATTCAGCTATGGTTACTGGACATCGATTTGTGTCAAAGTGACCACTAAACTCTGAAATTGGTTTCAATCAGGTTACTCCATCAAATTATCCTTTATGTTGTCCATTTACTCAGGGATATATTGGTCATTTTACCTTTTTCCCCTAAGTTCCATCTTCTTTTTCTCTGTCTCCCTCTCTCTTCTTTCCCTCTCTCTTATTTCCCTCTCCGTCTCACACACATTGTCACACACAAACTCCCCCACCCTCACACACAAATAGTCACATACATGCACACACTGTGTCAAATTCTTTCTCTCTCTCACACACACACACACACACAGAACACTAGGTCACAATACAGACACACGCATGCACGCACACATACATAATGTCACAATACCACACATTCTTGACAATGTATGTAGAAGAGGGTGGGAGTGTGCATGGGGATGTATGTGAGAGAGAGAGAGTGTGTGTGTGTGCGTGTGAGAGAGAGAGAGAGAGAGAGAGAGAGAGAGAATGTGTGTGTGTGCGTGCACATGCCTATTTGTGTGTCTATAGGTATGTGTGGGTGTGGGGGTAGGGGTGTGTGTGTGTGGATGGGTGGGTGGGTGTGACTGTGTGCGTGTGTGTGTTTTATAGCGTGTGTTGGGGGGTGCATGCGTCTATGATTTGTGTGTGTGTATGAACGCATATGGGTGGGATGTGTAAACAGTGTATGGGTAGGGCATGTAATAGTGTTTGTGTGCGCGCGCACCCGTGCATGTATGGGTGGGTGGGGGTGTGACAGTGTGTGTGTGTGTGTGTGTGCGTGTGCGAGTGAGAGAGAGAGAGAGAGAGAGAGAGAGAGAGGGAGGCGCACCTATTTGTGTGTCTGTAGGTAGGTGTGGGTGTGGGTGTGGGTGTAGGGGTAGGGGGTATGTGTGGGTGTGGGTGTGGGGGTAGGGTGTGTGTGTATGTGTGAATGAGTGGGTGGGTGGGTGTGACTATGTGCGTGTGTGTGTTTTACAGCGTGTGTTGGGGGGGTGCACGCGTCTATGATTTATGTTTGTTTTTGTGTGTGTGTGTGTGTGTGTGAACGTGTGTGGGTGGGATGTGTAAATAGTGTATGGGTAGGGCATGTAATAGTGTTTGTGTGTGCTCGCGCGCGCATGCGTGGGTGGATGGGTGGGTGCGACAGTGTGTGTGTGTGTGTGAGAGAGAGAGAGAGAGAGAGAGAGAGACTGTGCACATGCGTGTGTGTGTGTGGGTGGGTGTTTGACTCTCTGTGTGTGTGTGTGTGTGTGAAGAAGACGAAGGAAGAAGAAAGAGGAAGGTGAACAGTGAAAGGACGATTTTACCCCTAAATTAACGGACTTAGATTGACAAAAGCTAATGGAAACAATTTTTGAACTTCAGTAGTCACTTTGACAAAAATCATTGTCCAATGACTAAAGTTAATTTGCCTAATAATATAGTGGTCAACCGAGTAGTTAACTCAAAGCCTAATAAAAACTTGATAAATGCACAAAGCAGGACCTATAGAAATGGGTGTTTGCAGGTGGTACCATCCATCACGTGCTGACTGCCAACACAGTGTTACGGAAAGTGAATGAACAACATATGAATTTGTGGGTATTGTGGGCGTGAAATACAGTGCACTCTGAGGTAGAAGTATTTTTTACTTAGTCCAAACTGAAATTCTAGAAGTCATATACCATAAAAGTGTAACATGTGCATGCATTGTTTGCAGATACACGATTTAAAAGACTGAACATCGATACTTACGAAAATGTGGTAAAAATATTTTGAATTAACTACTTGGTTGATCACTGTTTTACTAGGCAAATTCAACTTTGGTTACTAGGCATCAATCTGTGTTCAAGTGACAAATAAATTCTTAAATTCATTTCAATAAAGTCACTCATTTCGATCCAAGTCTGTTAATCTTGAGGTAAATCTGTCATTTTCCTATTCCCTTTCATCTTTCTTCTTCTCCCAAGTATAAGACCACCGTCAACCACCGCCATGACGCCACCATAGCTCCACCATCAATCACAAAGCACACATTGTCACACGCACATGCACAAAACACCCATTGTCACACACCCCACCCCCACACACGCAACACACACTGTCACGCACGCGCGCGCACTTACACTTTCTCTCTCTCTCACACACACACACACAAACTCTCTCTCTCTCTCTCTTTCTCTCGTGGGCACTGTCACACACAAAAACATGCACGCACGCACACACGCACACTATCATTCACACGCACACATGCACACGAAAACCATCAGAAAAGCCCTTGAATCTGCTAGCTCTCCAACTTTCCTGGAAAACAAACAAGATCCAGCACTTGTAAGTTTGAACACTATTTTTGTTGGGCACAATGAGATCAAATGAAGTTTATCTGCCTTGACATACATATTTTATGTGCTCTGCATGTTTGTGTGTGTATGTGCGCGTGTATTGTTTTTCTTTCTCCAATAAAAAATCAGTCCAAGCATTTTCTCTCTGTGTGTATGTGTGCGTGTGTGCGTTTGTGACAGTGTGTGCGTGCATGTGTGTGTGTTCCATGTGTGTGTGGGGGGGGGGTGTGACAGCGTGTGTGCGTGTGTTGAGGTATTTGTGGGGAGGAAGAAAGAAGAGGGAGGCTAGGCAAGAAAGAGAAGGAAGAGAGGGAAAGAAGAACGATGAGAAGGCAAGAGGAAAAGAGGACGAAAGTAAGGGATGAAAAGACAAAATTACCCCTCACCAAAGGCACTAAACGTGGCCGGGACATGGAAAATTTAACGAAATGACTTGATTGAAAGGAATATAAAAAAATCAGTGGTCATTTTGACACAAATCGATATCTCCAAAATCAAATTTGCCTATTGTACAGTAGTCAATTGAGTAAATAACTCAAACAATTTAGAACAATATTTGATCGAAGCCTTTGATCGAGAAAATATAGACTCAACCACCATCCTCGGAAATAGCACAATGGTTACATGTAGTCAGCCACTTCATAACGAATGAACCTTACAATTCAAAATACAGCACTCGCCCGTGCACCGCAACGGTTTAAATCAAGTATATGTATGTTACAACATCGTGACAGTGTCTGAAAGAGGGATGGCAACGGGGTGAACCGGATGCTGGTTTTATGTGATCCACTTCCGTTCCAGCAACAATTTTTTGACTCCAACTTCGACCCGTCTTGCCAGCGAGTTATAGGATGACAATATCATCCCTGATCCGATGGACGATGAAGATACTCGACCCAACCTTGCCTCGTCTCGCTTTGCCCTACTCGGCTATGTTGTTAGACGACGACAACTAGCTATGGTACCCTGTTGATGGGTGGATTCCGACCGTTGACTAGCATCAATAATGGTTCGCAGTTGGTATGTGGATCGTGACCTTTGACCAGCATCAGGCATGTGTGAACGAGACGAACAAATAGATGAGAGAAAGTGTGCGGCACCCGACGGGTTCAATGGATAACTAGCAGCGTAGCAGTAGGGTGTGGATAGGGTTCTGCAGACGGATGGATGGGGGTCAGGTGGTGTGACGCAGCAGCAACCAATACAGTTGTCTTGTGACTGAGAAGAACTCAAAAGTGAAGAAGAGGAATGAGAATGTGGTGGCTAGGGTATTTTTGTTTTGTTTTGAGTATCTGATGTACATAGATCACCAAACAATTGAGATCTGGTCTAAGATTCTAAATTAGAGCAATAACATGTGTGGGGGGTACGAGGCATGTAGGGGGCAGCAGGTCAGGTTGAATACTAGAGCGTGTACGGGACAGCAACAAACTCGACCCGAATCCATATAGATTTTTAAACTTATAAGACAAAATAATAAGCTCTTACAAGTTCAGGGTAGGTCGAATATCCACCGGCTACGGTCAAATTGTCATCTCTAGTTTTAACCACGCTTATGGAAAACAAAGGAACACCAAAAACACACCAAACCCAACATCCAAAAAGTGGATGACATCCTTATCCTCTCAGATGCCATATACCCCATGCGAGTATAAGCAACTGCCAGCTAAAGAAATCCCAAGAAAGACTAGGTCGTAGGCAATGTCGTAAGGAGGCTTGCTTATGCCCCCCCTCTCTAGCCTGGAATATGAAAGGGCCATGATACCAGAGTAGCACAGGAGGAGCTCTTGATTAGCATACCTAACCTAATGTGTTATGTATATATAAGAGAAAATTACCAAGTTATGGCCAACTTGAACGTCCTCTCATCTTGCCCCATTAATTAAATACTTTTCTTTCATGTATAATCAACTTTTTTTTTGTTTTGACTTTATCTCCTTAATTAATACCTATTTTCTAGGCAGCTTCATTATCTTTACTACTAACTAATCGAATTTAGCCATTTCAATTTTAAAAGTCCCCCTAAGATCTCTCTGTCATTACCTTAATGCCATTTATCACCTAAAATGCTAAAACCAAATTGCCATGAAATCTCTCCCTTCTCATTATAATATTGGATAAAATTGTCTTAAATTTCCCATATGTTTAAGCATCATTAAGTTTTCAAATTTCCCATAGGTAAAACAAAAAGGGTTCATACTTAAAACCTCCCACTGGTCTCATTTTGAATCCATCGCATATTTGAGGCTCGCATTTTTCTTTATACTGTAGTTACCAGGTAGTCTCACTAACTAAAGGATCTGAAATAGCATCGACTCCAACAATTCATTTAGCTCAATTATCTTAACTTAAAAACTTTACATTCAAGTCAGCTTATGTAAATCGTCTAGGTTTTTCTCACCCCTTAACCTAAAACCTCTTCTCTTTTTCTTCTTCATCTTCCACCAACGACACCGACGCCCCACCACCTTCGGCAAGTAACCTAATCTCTCTCCACGTATCCCTAGCCCAAGCCCACCTTTTGCCCATCAAACACACCCACACCCCAACGACCACCTGCCTATCTCACAACACCCCCCCCCCCCCCCCCCCCCCCCCACCAAACACGGACACACCAGCGACCAATTGCAAATCACACACACACACACAAAAGAGCACATATACACTGGCGACCACCTTCTGCCCATCACACACGCACAACAGCGACCACCTTCTACGCATCACACGCGCGCGCAGACCCAAACACTGCCCATCACACCAACTGTCGAACCCCCCACCTCTGCCTATGAGACACACACATAACCCAATACCCTTACCTACGGCCGTCGTATGCCCCTTAACGCACACGCATACACATGCATGGACCCTAACCCACAGCTGCCAACCCAAAATCACATTGTTGTCTACGACCGCCCAAACCCCCAAGCATAGCCTATTGTTGCTGCTTCACTGCCTCCTGCACTCTGCTCTCTCATGCCCTACAACTCTGATTCATTCCTTACACAGATTCAATGCAGTAAAACCTTAAAATTTTCAGAACGCTCGATATCTGAAATTGATAAAATGTGGCATGACCTTTTTTTTTCCCTCCTTTTTTTGGTTTGTAACAATATGAATGAAGTATAAATGGCGTGATTGGGTGCCGACCATAGGCTGGGTGGCTTCAGCAATGGGTGAGGCGGTAGCAGCAGTGGCTGGAAAGGTAGAACAACGATGACGGAATAGTTAAGGGATGACAATAAGACTTTCAATAATATTGTTTTGCTCTAACGGGTATTATCGCCTTTAACTACTATTAACTCTTGTAAACTGGAAAATAGACAACATATCCCGTTGTAATTTCAGTAATTAAGTATAGCCGCATATAGTAAACGGAAACGTTAAGAATGCCGAGTATAATTAATCTATTTAAAAACCATGTTATACGCCTTCAATTATGTGATCACTTTCGTAAACACTTTACTGCTCCAGTCACAAAAAAACGAGTTTCATTATTTAGGAGGTCTTGCTTTAAAATACTACGATTTGCCACTAAAGATACTACCAACAAGATATAAAAAATTTACCAAACAATATAGGGCCGGAGTGCAAAATGTCTAAATCTTATCTTGCTACTATAATCTTACCAACAAGACCTAACTTGGTACACTGCTCCCGATGTACAAGGCACGGAATCAAAACTAGTATGGAAATGTAACGGGAAGCAACAAAATGAAGGTACTTTTGAACAGAAATAAAAGAAGAGGCTACCATGGATAACACCTTTAATTAGCAACACAATATTCAGAAAGAGGGAAAAAAAGGTTGAAAAATACACGGGAAGAACGAGAACAAACCCTACAGTGTCCAGGACCAGTCAAAGAGCAGACCTGAAATTGACAAACAGAGACAAACAGAAGAGGAACAAGAGCTCTGAATTACTTGCAAATCCAACAGTATGCACAGCCTCCGTTCGTTTATTCTGTAAGCACAATCTTTTGCAATATGCACTCTGTACTTGGATTTTAAACTTCAGTAGGAAGACTCGTGGCAAGGACTCTCTGCGTGCATGTCCATCAAGGAGTCATTAGAGCTTGGGGTATACGTATCCCTGCTCTGAGGAGGAGGAACATTACTCTCAGTGGTTCTATGTCCGTTTCCAGATGGCATAACATTGATTGGATAGTACCCTCCCTGTGCTAATTGGTAGTGCTGAAGGCTACGACGAACAGGGCTGGAAAGCGCATTCGAGAAAACAGAGGAGTTCTTACTTTGGTAATCAGAGTGTCCTGAACGAAGCCCCTGCCCAGCAGTCGCTGAACCAGATAAATTAGATGAAACTGGGATGCCCGAATTAGCAGTGTGTTGGTGTTGGAATGGCAATCTGGGGGGCACTGGGGATTCCTCGGTTCCAAACTCGAGTTCAGTCTACAAAACATCAGCGAAATAACTGAGAAGTTATAGCCTGGGGTTTACCGTTCACCTCATGCTTTTGTAATATCATATAACCAAATAGATAATAGATTGACTTATGTCATGAGGAATGCTTCATACATTAGGCCGCCATTTGTAAATTGAAGTCATTACAAGGTTTTGACAATTGAAAAAAGTAAAACTGACAAAAATTACCACAGAAATAAAAGAAACAGTGTGCCGTGTCATTTCATGATGACCTCCAACCAATAAGAAATCAAGCCAATTAAAAGCTAGTACAACACGTAAGAATGGAGTGCAAACACAATCTGGGTGCACTCCAGTGAGCCCCAAAATGTATCACAATTTTCAGCTTTTAAACACTGCACAACTCCTAGAGACATCTCAGGTACATGGAACCATATTAGGGCTCAACAAAGTCAATGGTCTACTAAGTTGCTGATGCGACCCTGCGACGTCGATGATTAAAGCAACATAGTAAGGCACTCGTGGAGATATCTTTCAGTGAGTACACTCTTCGTGATGCTACGAATATAGCAAAGAGCTTCAGATGATATCAGATTTTTTACTATCTGTTAAACGTATGGTATAAAGATGTAGGGTTCAGGTCTTCCCGCTTGCAGTTGGTATACCTTTACGTTTATTATGTTTTTGCTGTGCTTTGGTATGCAACTTTGGTTCGTCTCTCCACGTGTGATCAGGGACTCGTAAATTAGGGGGAGAGTCAAATCATGGTTACCTACTGTCGGGCTCACTCTCTAAGAGCTTAAGCTTCAAAGAAAATGTTGACCTAGTATCAGCTAGGTTTGATGGCAACTTAGCGTGGTATAAGAGCTGCCATGGCAAGGTCATGGGTTCAGTTCTTGCTTCCTCTGGTCCCCCCTTGAAGGTAATTTGTACCCCATTTGTTGGTGCACTTAATGGTGGTGCACATTGATTTATTTCACATGCAATCAAGGTCTTGCATGTGTGGGGAACTGTTAAACATGAAGGGCTGAACTTTTAGGCAAATAGGAACCTAACTGGTATGCCGTCCTTGAAATTATCAGTTTTTACTGGATAACTTCCGGAGTATACAAATATATACGTATTGGGTACAATCAAGACAGCGTACTTGGGCTTACTATTCAAATCAAAGTATAGAGAATCGCATTATTCCCATATGAAGTTTTCGGCATAATACGTTCAATCATCATGTCTTTGGAGTTCTAAACTAACCTCGTAAGTGAAACCAAATAGGAAAGTCTAGCCTAAATACTAGATAGCCTTAGCACCTTTTGTTGCAGTCAAGCCAAGTTCTTGAAACACAAAGCTCTTTCCAAGTTTAAGTACCAATGTCTTTGTTATGATATGCATCTTTTTTGCTTCCTAATTTTAAAAAGTGAAAATTTGTTAGTGAAAATATCAGTTTTTTTTATAATCCATGAACAGATATAAATATAAAGTTGGAAAAGATGAGAAGGCTTCTTACATATATCGTCGACAAACTAAGTAGTTCTGTTAAGTTTTAAGGATTAATTGCACATAAAACCACGTACATTGGGTCCAGGTGCGCCCATGCGCCCACCGCCTTGACGTTACAATTTGTTGCTCAAAATAACAACTGCCATCATGTCATCCAATTAATCAAAAAACATCGGTCAAAATGTCACTTCTCTTCTAAGTTCCAAACCCACTACAACCCCTGAACATCACCAGCCACCACCGACACCTCTGCTGCCACACATCAATACCATGAGCAACCACCCTAAACCACCACTAAAAACAAAAACTATTTCTTCTATTGAATGTCCCGAAGCTACCATCTTCAATTCAAATATGAGAAACCATCAACTTGCTCATTTGTGCTGGAAATTTCCGCCACTGTCAACAAGTTGTAACGATGTTGGCGATTTGGGGTTGGTGGCGTCGACAGCATTGCTGTGTTAATGTTGGTGGTGCTGGCTCAACCAACGTAGTTTGGTGCTGGGCTGATGAGATGGCTGGCCGCTACACCATCACTTCGAAGGATAAGTCCTACGAGAGATTGCCAGCCATAGTACATACCCTACTATCCAGAATTCGAAGAAATTGACACCGACCCGTTACTCATGGAAGCAAAATTCGTGCTAGGGTTAGTGTCTGAATTGGGTCTGCACATGGAAGTAAAGCGGGGGATTACAGCCAATAGTGACTCAAAACACATCACAAGTCGAGGAGCTAGCATAAACCAAATTGTGGAATTAAGTGATGAAATCATACTAGAAGGATGGCCATGATGGTGTAGACTTGATGGTGGCTGTCGCGGTGGCTTTGGTTGTGGCGGATGTGGCTCTGGTGGTGGTTGGTATGGTGGAGAGCTGGCGGTGGGTTTGATGGAGACGGTTGCCATGGGTCTGCTGGTGGTGGTGGATATAAAGATAAACAGAAGTGACAGAGAGGTCGAGTAGAGAAAGGAGTGGAGGAGGGGAGTTGAGAGCAGATGAATATGGTGGTGGATCCAGTTGCCAGTAATGATGCTGGATCGGTGGCCAGAAACGCAAGGTGGCGACTCCTTTTCTCTGTGTGGGGTTGACAGATAATACGGAGGGAAAGTGACCATTTTTCCGTTCCAAATTGAAGGGACGTTCAATTAACTGGATGTCTTGAAATTGACTGGTATTCTGAGCACCAAATTGGAACTTCAGATGTTGGGTGCCAAAATTGAAGTGTTAAGGTGCTGGGCACACACGGACCAAAAGTATGAGCTTTTATAGGCAATAAATCCTTTTCCCTTTCCTGTGCCTTTAAATGTGACTATCATGATAAGAGCAAACCTCCCACCCCTCATTGCAGCATGAGCTAAACACCACCCCCAGTCACCACCTCCCTCTTCCCTCCCTTTATTCTCTCTTGTGTCATATATTCCTTAATTGTATCACTGCTATCCCTGTTTCACTTTTTTTTCTCCATCACCAACCTCCATGCCAACCACCACCGCAGCTCCCATCCCTCCCCACTACACCCACCCCCAATTAGGTTCACCTGAAGGATCCTTTCCGGACCATCACAGTTGTGATTGAAGAACGCCCACGTCATCTGCTGGTAGGGCCAGTTGTAGCCAATTCAAAATGGCAGAACGATGATGGTAAAGCAATGATGGTAGAACGATGGTAAAGCAAAACTGAAATAATGGCAGAACGATGCAGTTTTGATGATACTTTTTCTGAAGCCTTCTCAGACTCAATTTCACATTATGAACAACTTGCACGTATCCCAATTTCAATAAAGGGCTAGCAAGTTTGTCGTATTCAGCTCCTTGACAAGGTCCTTTAGAGCTAATTAAATGCTAACATATTCAATGCCGGACAGGGTGTTACAATCTCTACTTCTTAACCTTACCATCCTGGCGGAGACCAGAATTTAACCTTGCCGCACATAGCCCAGGAAGTCTCTCTCTAGAGAATGGGGATAGATACTGGCTCACCCTTTGATTGCTCCCACCATCCTCTTGATGTGAGGTATACCTGGAATTACATTTATTTCCCCTAGCAACAGGCAACCTGATTAAATAGCCAGCCCGACCTTTTGAGAGGTGGCTGTGGTAGCATCTGTCACAATCCATAACCAGTAACGGAGCCATTAACTATATCTCCAAGGGGGGTGAACGATAGTGTTGATAAATGATTATCCTGTTAAAATGACATAATTTATTCGATACATAAGTTCGAACAGAAATTTTTTATGGTGGAAGTAAATCCAATCCTTCATTCTCTTCTATTTTGCTAAATCAACACCCTTCTTAGAGCTATTTGCCTTCAAAGCTAAAAGTATATTGCTAATCTTTACCTGAGAGAAAATTTGTTACTAAGAGGTGAGACCTATAACGAAGCAAATGATATGTTAACCTCAAGAGTCAATAGTGCAAAATGACAAGGCACTACAGTGAACTTTGAAAGGAACACCCGAAAGAGATTCTATCATAATCAATGTGAACAAACCTTTAGTTCTTTTGATTAACTTAAGGTGGGCAATTTAGCTTTAAGCCGCTATTACTTCTGTCTTTGAGTGGTATTTGTTCCTTTTACTCAATATTAATGGTGAGTGAGCAAGTTTGGCTCCACTGCCATAACCTCACGACAGTGAACACCTCCTCAAGGCTAATCTCAAACTAACATATTAAATGTAAAACACGGTAAAAATATTGCTCAGTGTCCGAACCCGCATCCGAGCTTCGTTATCATGTAGTATTAGTGACCCGGAACAAGTGCAACCAAATTGGTAATCCACGCAGATATGGACTTCATACATATGTATAGTAGGTGTCAATAATTATTGAAGTCTTTTTCACACAGCTAAAGTATGCTTTCCTGTATAAATCCAAATCATTCTTCTCTCATACGCTAGAGTCGACCCACTACACACCCTCGAGTTGCTTCAACCTCGGACCACCGCTACTTTGCCTCAGCACTACCAACCGATCACAAACAGGTCGTGCAATCAAATCACTGAGAGATCATCAACACCCACCAAAACACACCTTTGACATCACCCATACACTCAGGGGTAAATATCTAGCATGGACCTTGAGCTTGAGCAGTTAGATGTGAATACTCTCAGTAGAAAGCTCAATTACCATTTACCACCCAAAATGTTGGTGTTATGATTACTGAAAGAACGGTTGTCAGGGCCCAATATTACAAGTTAAAATTTATAAATCAACATATATAAATCAACATATCAGACAAAATCAACACATCCATATTGCATAAACTACAGGCTCTGAATTCAATACCGGACAAGAAATGGCCCAACTTTTAATCATCGTATCCCAGCCTCCGTGCTGATTAACTGCCACTACTCAAGAAGTTGTTGTTATAATGCTCTGACGAAAGCTCCTTTAGTAAATTAACCACTCCCCCCCCCCCCCCCGCCACTCCGCAAGCACCCCTCGCTGCCTCCCTGCCCGTCCTTTCGTATCTTCTCTCCCATCAAGTCAATAGTGCACATCTCCGGGTAGCATACCAAGAACGACATAGAATTTGTAATGAAGACTGTCTTTACTCGCTCCGTCATATTGACGTTTATAGGAAACACAGAAATATCTTCAGAGATCTTCATATTGGAGTGGTTTTCGACATATAAGGGTAGAACAAAATCATTCATAAAAGAACAGAAAATCTAGAAATGAAAACCCCAACTATTATTGAAACTTTAGGCAAAAACAACAGTTTGTTTGAGATGAAAAAAAATCCCGAAGAATTACTCAGTTATCCTACAAAACAAAATATCCTCATCTCATGACTAGCTTCTAGCATAGGGCAGCTAATGTTAAAAATTAGAGAGATCTCTCTGCAGAGAAACCCTGGAGATTTCAGCTGTACTTGTTACTCATATAAGTATATAATGCAAGTTTACTTGCAAAAACAGTTTAACAGAAACTTAAGATGTGCTAACTGAGAATTTTGATCTGATCTGATGTCAACTATGAAGGTCAACGTACTATTATAGAAGTTCATCCAAACGGTAATCTACATTAATATAACGGAGATGGCCGTTTTGGCAGGACCAATCCCCCATTATGCCTTTTTCAGGCACGAAGGGAAAATGCGGGAATTTTGATGTGAAACTTTCTTTTTAAAAGTACTTGTGGCATTTCCCCAAAAACAGAAAGATATATCAGCCAGTTATAACATAGAGAGGAACGTTACACCATAAACAATACACTAAAACCAACCTGATTAAAGCAATTGCAAGCAAGCTAATTTCAATTCGCAACTAAAGCATATGATAGCACGGAAGCAGGAAAGAATATGCAAGTAAATGAAGCAAGAAATTTAGGGCACGTGAATGCAACAACGATCGCATTTGAAGTATAGGAAGGAAAGAAACCTCCAAGTAAGCGGTTATATCACCACTAGTCACTCTAGAACCACTTTCTTGTTGCCTCAAAATCCAGTTGTAGAGACTGTCCTACAACCACAAGGAGGGGAATCAGGAAGTTGTAGCATCAACTTCTAATAATTTGGCAAACTAATAGCATGAGCTTAACTAGTGATGCCTGACAAAACAGGCTTATCGAGTTATGATTATTCCACCCAATAATGACAAGAAAAAAAGAAGCACAAATTTGGTGCCTCTTTACACATAATGGACCAAGTCATACACACTAAGGCTTTCCAACATTAGCTATTACAAAGTAAGAGTTTGCAAACACACCATCAGCACTTCTCTGAACAAAGAATCTTACAAAGCAGAGGCTATCCTTACACACTTTTTCAAAGAAAAAAGGGCCAGGCTAAGGTTGTTACATTGTGATCCAAATACAGAAGCAATGTCTCTACTCCACAGCGTGTATATAAGGCTTCATACATCTACTGCTCCCAGACCCAGCACTGCACAAAGAGATAGTGAACGGCAAAGGTCAAGCCCAGAAAAAACCCTGTATTGAGCACCTCCAATACGAGAAAGCAAACTCCATGCCTAACCGCTGCGGAGGTTGCCGCTTTCCTTGTTGCCATGTACCGGGGAATGCAACCTTCCGCCCAATTATTTTCTTGCCCCGGACGGGAGTCGTCATCATTGATGAACACACTCAACAAGCCATCACTTTGAACCCCAAAGACTCAATCCACCTGATCCAATCTCTCCAGAATTTGTCCAAAAGATTTGGCGAGATCCCTGAAATGGTACTTTTACATCTCAGCAGACTATGAAGTTCGGCAGAAGAATGGCATTGTAACACCAAATTTATTCTTTCAGGAGCTAAATGGCTTTTATCTGAAGAATCAAATTCCACCTATTCTTTATATGAGTTCCCTCAAATGCTTAAAAGCCACAGGAAAGAACAAACCATTCCCCATATACTAACTGCAAGTATCTGATTTCTCTTCATTGTAGCACGCCAATAATTTTTCCATCAAGCTTAAAATTCATAAATGCAATGGCATCTCAAGCTTACCTTCTTTTCACAAATTCTCTTGCCCACAATAGGAATTAATGCAATTTTTAAGGACCAAGCTTGTCAGAAACCACACATTGCAACCAAAGTTTCCACCAACAAAAATGTACTTGCTGAACCACCAATACCATATTCCATAACAGTCCCCAATTGAGCTGTCATACTATCATAGCAAGAAAATGAGTCCTACCAAATTACTCCCTGCATCATAATCATAATTTTTGTCACCTTTGACTCTTTTTGATGAGTTCCTACTACAAAATTTGAACATGTAAACATACAATTCACTGCTGTTTAAAAACAATACTTATTTTGTATAATGACTATTTTTGAGGTCAACCCAAGGTTTGCATACTCAAATTCTATCCTTAAATTCGTAAAAAGTCACGGGAGCATAAAACGTAAAAACGGGAGTAAAATTTCTAAAGACACACTTATCAGGGCAATCATAGTCTTTCAACATTTACACATTTGTAGTGCATGTTGAAAAACTCAAAGAAAATATGTCCACAGACCCCACTAGACTCTAGAGCAATAAAAATCAAGACAGTCAAAGGGGGAATCAAAGACCAACCAGGCTGTGGCGTTCACCGGCTTGGAAGGAAAGCCTCTGCTGGTGCATCGCCTGGGTGTAGAGCTGGGACAGAGAGTTGGCCGCGCTGCAGAAGGTTGTGTACATGGTTCGGTCCACCTCGTCCAGCCGTATCGCGTCCGACTTCCTCTTCTTCGCCATTGGAATTTTCTTCTACCCTGAAACCCTAAATTGTTCAGTGTGTATCTCTTCTGTTACTACTTACCATGGAAATGATGAGGTTTTATGGAAACAAGTTTTAGGTACGTTGGGTGGAAATGGAAGGGTATGTCAATCTGAGCCACCTGTCTTGCCAAGTGTCACTTTATTTGATTCTTGGGACCCACATCAGACTACCGTCGGATCTTAACCTTACTCTCGAAAAGCAAATAATTTTTTAATAATATTATTGAAGGAAATTCTATGAACTTTTGTTTAAATTGCTAAATTGTCTTTAGCATTCGAAATAACAAAATATACTCACTATCTAAAAAATCAGAAAGTTTGATCTCACTATCTTCCAGTTTAAAAAGAAAATTTTATAAACTATTTTTAAATGGATAAATTTTTTTATCATTTGAAATAACAAAATATACTGACTATTCTTAAAAAATAGAAAACTCGATTTTACTGTCTTCCACTTTTGTGGCCCCTACGCAGCTCATAGTCATGTTGCAACATTTATCGGCTAACACGACCACATGACCAAAAAACCATAAGTAGATGAGAGTGGGAGCATGTAATTCCCAGACCATAAGTTCTGCATCTTTCATTCACTTTGGACGAATTATTAATGGCAGGGCATATTATTTTCTTAAGCAGTGTTGGTAGAGTCTTACCACGTGATAACGAGGGAGTGTTTGACTGAACTTTGAAATTTAACCTATGTTTTGGATATTTTTTAAGTTTTGGAAGCTTCAATCAATCTCGTCAGTCTCAACCTGGCCAACCTTTATAATTACGAGTATTGTCGTGTGGGTAGTGGATTAAGGAGAGCGTAAAACTATATAGTATTCTTTTCCTAGTTATATAAAAGGTTTCAATTAAATTTAATGTAATCATATATGAGCATTTGCCATGTTCGGCAATACCAGGCAAAGCGCGGAGGAAATTTTTACTTTTCTTGGACATTGTATATGTACTCAAAATTCAATTGTATCCATTTTGTAAATAAGCATGCATTTTTATAAATGTAACATAAGAATTTTGATTGGGAGTAAATTATCAACATTGGGTTCATACTCTAAACTTTTTGAGATTGCTTGTAGTGCTTCTGAGGAGTGATTCAACGACAAACTTGTGCCAACCATTGTCTTACGCGATAGCTAAGCCCTTCCAATAGATGGTAAAAGATGTCGCTCTTCAACTACTAGTAGTTGCTATATTTTGAGTGAACCATAAGGGCGAAACCTCGTTTTGGTCTCTAAATAGTCAGCTACCCTATATATCCATGTTGCATTATTGACATTTATTTCATTTGGCCCGCAAATGGTGGAAACAAACAAAGTGAATGTTCAGGCAATGGGCAAAGTATAACTTGATTAACCCCAATAAATGAGAGTTCTCTTGCTTTGCATATTATTGTTTTTTCAAAACATTATATTAGTTCGGATTTTTCAGGTAAAGAAAAAAAGGTAGGGTTCCTGATTATTAGATTTAGTGGCATAACTCCCTCCAAAAAAATGGCCTACTTCATTCCTCCAAAACTATGACAAGTTCAAAACTTCCAAGAAAACAAAAAGTAATTCAGACCTTTCGACTTAGATAAGCTTTTTGTTGTAATTAAGTTGTTAAAGGACAAAGCATGTGTGTTCTACTAAATAAATATGTCGAACTAGAGACTTCTGAACTGTAGAATGTCTATTAGTCCCTCGTGGCATTTGCTAGCTAAGGTCGGATAACATAGGCTATCTCACAATCCATAAAGTAAGATGGATGTTAGAATTCACTCCTAAGATGTACAAAAAAGATCTTTGGAAACCTTCATCATGTGAAGATGAATAAGTAATCTAATTGTACATTTCCCAATTTTATAAGTCTTGTTTTCTTATGGCCTTTTGATTTAAAGCTCGTCTCTAGTCCGAGTCGAGTATAGTAGGTTCAATTTGGTTTATCTTGAGTCAAAGTCTAGTTGATGTAGCTCCCTTTAGATTAGGTCTCGGGCATGAAAAGTTGGCCAACAAGCATTAGTAGGGTAAGTTACCTTTTCCTTCTGAGATAAGAATTTTCCACAAGGAAAAGTGTAAAAGAAGGCATGGATTATTTGGCTGGCAAGGGGTATTTTGGTCATTTTTATGACTCTAAAATTCTCTTTGAATCGGTTTAAGGTTGCTTGGACCTTTTTCTAAATCCTAAGTCACCTGAGCACTATATAATGAACCCTACGCTCTCCCAAAACATACTAAATACTCCTCTTGTTAGAATATTATTATACACCTATGGCGATCCGCTTCCGAAAAAATTCCCTCGAGGATTTTAATCGGATTCCTTTCGGTCTCTACTTTATTTTTATTAAAATTTGGCCTTAAGAACATGCAGCATGCTAGATAGAATAAATTGACCCTAAATTTATTTATTTATTATTTTATTTTTTGGCTTGAACTCGATATCAGGGGTCGAAATGCCTACATGTCGGAATCAAAACCGCTGTACCTCAACTCTAATCCTACGGGAGTAATCTACATTTTAAACCTAAAGTTTTGACAAAGAAATGTAAAAGACTCTTTTTGTTATTTTTTGAAATGAAATGTTATCACGGCAAGGGGAGACAATCAATATGATTTCATAAACTAGAAAAACAATTAAAGATTACCTCTCCAAGTAGCTTGTCTTGACGGCTCGGGAATGTTCTCCTTATGATCCACGATGCAAAAAAATATAGACTTATAAGAGTGAACTTGAATGGCTTGGATTCTCGAGAGAGGTTGAGTATTCTTTTCGCATTTGGTAGAACGAGCTATTCTCTTGTGACATGCTATCTTTCCCATCTCTATTTCCAAGGAAAGGGTGCCCAAAAATCTCTACTAGAAAGGTCTACTAGGATGCAAAATATAGAGTTTTTGATATTCAAAGGCCAACCGCCCGATCCTTTCATGGAGGAAGGGCTTCTCAAGCTTGCTAGGAAGTAGTTGATATGAGTCTCTAAATCAAAAGAGCACAGTCTTCCGCTTGTCCCTTCATCTTCCTATGAATGCCATTTCACAGGGGCAGCTGATTGCCCACAGATCGGGCCAGATGCAGTAGAGCGCTCGCCTCTTTGCTTTCAACAAAAGAAAAACAAATTACCCAATTCCTGGAAAACTTTTATCACTCCAAGATAGCAATCGCTTCACAGATAAATGATACACAAGCTCTAAAGAGAATAAGCTTCTAGACCCCTTGAAATGAAGGCCAATGGCCCTATTTATAGTGCTCAAGGTCAAAAAATTTTGATATGATTGGCTATGCCAATCTGCAAGACTGGAGATAACTCAGAATAAGTGATAAAATCATAGATTGATAAAAGTCAACTAACCGATCGATTAGTTGAAAATCGGCCGGTTCACCCCACAAATTAATAAATGATTTTGTCAAATTTTAGGGCATTATCTAACCCTATTTTCGGTAATTATCGCTGATATCGTAAGTGGGATGTACAAGATTCAAGATTATTCATTCCCTAACCATAAAATAGATTAATTGAGATTTCCATTTATGTAACTGTAACCTAAAGCCCAACCTTATCCTGCAAAGCACGGGGAATTGATTCGGTCTTATACATACGCGAGGAAGATAGTTAGTGGAAGCATTTCGATGAAATTGAAAATCCCCACCAGTCCGCATTGTTTGTGATGCTGAACAGGACTCCCGATAGATAAAATAAAATTATCTTTTCATTAAGGATAATTCACATATCATTTTCCAAAATTATCTAGACCAACTAAATCAATTATTTTGACTAAATCTAGACATTGGACTGGACTTGACACAATTGGACTGGATTGATGGACTAGACATGCAACTGGGCTAGATTAATGGACTGGACAGACACTGGACTAGACTGAATTAATTAAGTAAATCACATTACTAAGCCTAGACTCAATAATGCACTCTAATTAATAATAAAGCACATTATTTGTTTAATTAAAAATACCTATGAATATAGGGTGTCCACAAAGTTCCTCGGTGATGAAGCTTGCTTGCGGAATGAACATATCGAAAAAGGACAATATATTTTTGTAACAGAAATATGGAAAAGGACCACAAGACTTCAAACAAAGTCAAGGACCATGACATAGATATGAGGTCGGACCTTTATAGGCTTCCTGCGTATCCTTAAAAAAGAATCAGACCAAAGTAGATCGCAGAGGTTATGGATATAGTTCGAAGCCGGAGCCAATAGTAACAATGATTGGCTGTCGAACAATATTATCATCTGAAAAGGTTATGCTTAAAAGCCGAAGCCAACAATGTGTCACTAAGCGTTGGACGTTTAAGCAGACTAGCAAGTTAGAAGCCGGAGCCAACAACGCGTCACTAAGCGGTTGGTCGTCTAGTCGGATGAAAATACTAAGTCTAGAAGCCGGAGCCAATAACACATCACTGGGCAGTTATTCTTCTAGAAATAAAGATAACATGTCTAGGTTTACTGTCGGATAAGGAGGTAGAGTTTTCCTTTGATCTAATACCTGGAACCGACAACAATCACTAGGCGGTTGGCCATCTAAAGGCCGCGACTGAATTAAAAGCATTCAAGATACAATTGCAAGCGGTTGGTCGTAATGAACTTATATCTAAGAGCCTAGCGTCTCGCCTTGAGGAGCATATGTTCTCTTTATTAAGAAGTCGGATGGGAACACCTTAAGTATTGATTATAGGGAAATTAACAAAGTAACTGTTCGAAATAAATACCATTTACCAAGGATCGACGACTTGTTTCATCAACTACAGGGATCAAAGGTGTTCTCTAATATTAATTTGAGGTCAGGGTATCACCGACTAAAAATAAAGAATGAAGACATCCCTATGACGGCATTCCGAACGAGATATGGTCATTACGAGTTCTTTGTGATGCCTTTCGGACTGACTAACACGCCGATAACTTTCATGGACCTGATGAACTCGATATTCAAACCTTTTCTAGATCAGTTTGTGGTGGTCTTTATAAATGATATCCTAGTGTATTCAAAAGGTGCGGTGGAACATGAGGAACACCTTAAAAGAGGTTACAAATATTGACTTAAGCTTCACAAATGTGAATTTTGGCTGGAAAGAGTTTCATTTTTATTTATTGTGTCAAAGGATGGGATTATGTAGATCCGAAGAAGGTGGAAGCAGTAGTAAATAAGGGTCGACAGACTAATGTATCGGAGGTACGCAGTTTTTTGGGTTTGACATGTTATTATCGAAGATTTGTAGAGGGTTTCTCCTCTATAGTTGTATCCTTGATTCGCTTAACTCAGAAAAGGGTCAAGTTTAAGTGGACAGAGACTTGTAAGAAAAGTTTCCAAGAACTTAAGGAAAGGTTGGTAACTGCACATGTTCTTATCATACCCGGGGAGGAGGGGGGGCGAAGGTTTCACTATTTTTAATGATGCCACTAAGAGGGATTTAGGGTGCGTTCTGATACAACATGGTAAGGTAGCAGCCTACGCTTCTCGTCAGCTGAAACCATGTGAAAAAAATTACCCTACATATGACTTAGAGTTGGCAGCAGTGGTTTTTGCTCATAATATTTGGAGACATCATCTCTATGGGGAGCAGTGCGAGATATTTACCGACCACAAAAGTCTAAAATATATTTTTACTCAAAAGGAGTTAAATATGAGACAAATGAGGTGGTTAGAGTTGTTAAAGGATTATGAATTAACAATTAACTACCATCTTGGGAAGGCTAATGTTGTAGTAGATGCTTTGTGCAGAAATCAGGTAACCTTGCAACATTAATTACCATGTAGAGGTATATTTTGGAGGATTTGAGAAAGCTAAACATAAAGATAAAACTACACTAGACAAGCAAAATTTTCTAACCTTAGAGTTGAAACTACCTTGATAGAGAGAATCAGGGTAGCTCAAGGTTGTGACCTTTAATTGTAAAAAATCAAAAGTAGAGTTGACGAGGGAGTGAAATCAGATTTTTGTGTCCACGAGGATGGATCTTTGAGATTTGGTACTAGGTTGTGTATACCTATTAATGTAGAGTTAGAAAAGGAGATCTTGGTGGAAGCTCATAATTCTGGATATTCGGTACACCCAAGCACGAAAATGTATAGAGACTTGAAAGAGGTCTTTCGGTGGAATATTATGAAAATGGAGATTGCTCAGTTTGTTGCACAATGTTTGGTCAATAGGTAAAAGTTGAACATTAGAAACCGGCGGGGCAATTGCAACCCTAACTGATACCTGAATGGAAATGAGAGCATGTTAGTATGGACTTTGTCATTGGCTTGCCAAGGACTAGCAGCGGTAATGATGCCATTTGGGTGATCGTGGACAAGTTAACTAAATCGGCACATTTCTTGGCAATCAAGGTCACTTTTTCTTTCGAAAAGTTATGTGAGTTGTATATTAGGGAAATTGTAAGGTTACACGGGGTTCCTGTCACTATTGTGTCTGATAGAGACCCTAGATTTGTCTCGCACTTGTGGAAAAGCTTACATAAAGTGATGGGAACTAGACTGAACTTTACCACTTCTTTTCATCCTCAAACAGATGGTAAGACGAAAAGGACTATTCAGACTTTGGAAGACATGTTAAGAGCCCGTGTGATTGATTTTAGGGGTTCCTGGGACGATTATTTGTCATTAATTGAGTTCGCCTATAATACAAGTTTTCAAGTCACTATCAAGATGGCCCCATATGAAGCACTATATGGTAGGAAATGGAGGTCTCCTATATTTATGGGATGACGTTGGAGAGAAAAAAGTTGTTAGGACCTGAGATTGTGCAACAAACAACTGACAAAGTCAAGTTCATTCACAAAAGAATTCTGGGAAGGACTATTTTTTAATTATTAAAGTATCAGTAGATAAGTGTAAACAAAAATAAATAAATAAATAAATAAAGGGTTTGGGCCAATCACCTAGAATTTGATAGTGGCAGATGTTGTCAATATGAAGATGAATTTTTTAGTTTGTTATGTCTATGTATTCATTCTAGGTTAGATCAATTAATTTTAGGCTTTAAAGGTTAGTTATACGGTAAATACTATGGATTAATTTTATAACCTCAATTTTGTCTTTTGATTATGCTTTGGCA